>JAPMOR010032718.1:87835-160827 GCA_026543865.1 Argiope aurantia | reverse complement strand
CGGGGAGAGAGCATCATCGTACTGGTATAGTCAGTCCATATCATCCACTGGATGCAAGCACACCCTCTTACACTACCAACTCGTTTAATTGGACTCAAGTCTCCCACCTGTTTCGAGCGATGTGCGCAGCTTCAGATAGGCCTCCCGTAGGACCTTTCACCCTACTTAGTCTAGCTCTCCTTCTTGGACTGACAAGTCTTACCTTGACAATTTTTAGAGCCCACGAGGAGTCGAATCCGCACCATTATCCTCTCGGAATGGTAGCCCACCCACTGAGCTATGGGACTCACATTTGTTCATGTGATTATATAAGAACCTTTAGGGTTACTAAAAAAAATCTCCTCCGCCCCTGAAAAAAGTTCTTAAACATAAAAAATTTCTCGTTAATTTCAATCATTATGTGCAGTTTTTTCTAGAGGGGTGAGTTTTTTTAGTAAAAGATTTTGAACGTGTAGTTTTTTTTTAACCCAACTTGCAAAATGCATTCACTAAACAGAAGATAAATCTAAGCTTGATTTGCAACATAATTTCTTAATAGATATTAAAAAAGCAGTTTTATTAATGATAAAACATGGCTTATTTATATCTGTGATCCTGTGCAGAAGGCTTTGTTGTAATATTATTGACGTCAATTCAGAAATAGATACCAACAATACAGCAATTAGAATCTATGGAGTATCAGATCTAAAAACTCGTGTTTAAGATTTAATTATAAATACAAACACCCCAAACTCAGCTTTAATAAAACAAATTAAAGAGTTCTTTTAATTAACAGTCTATAAACGTTAACAAAAATAATTAATTTTTTTCACTTTCAGTTTTTTAGGGGGGTTAGTTTTTTTAGTAGTACCGACTGTTGGGGTCTTGGTTTAATAAGACAAATATTTTCTTAAAAAATTTACCCATGATTCATGGTAACAACACCGACCCTTTGAAAATTATTTCCTCATCAACCTGGACAGAATAATTTTCACCTTCATAGTATTTTTGTGAATCTTATTTTTTATGTCAAGGTGTTCAGCGCAACTTACTTTATCTTTTTATAGGTGATATACAATCATTTGAACTCTTGTTTATGCAAGATTCAGAAATTCTAGAAAAAATTGCGAGAGCAGACGACTATGAAATTTTATATTTACTATTTAGATACATGTTAATTCTAATTTTACAGGGTTGTAAATATTGTAGTAATAACATGTTAATTAAAAATATATAAGGCATGTTTATAAATTTGAATGGAGTTGTATGAGCTATAATTGTTTAAAATATCAGACAACGCTGCCTATTAGAACTGCATCACCGTTATTAGAAAATTTTTAACTGGAAGCTGATTTAATTTTAAAAGCTGTGTTTTATTTAGCTTTGGATTTGAAGAAAAAAAAAATATATACGAAATACTTACAATAAAAAGGATTCTTTGAAAAAGTTAAGAAAAATTATTGTAATTAAATGTGTTGGATGTATATATCTATTTTATTTATATATCCTAATTTTATATTATCTAATAAATGCTTAGTCCTAACATGGTGGAGATATATGGTAAAGAACAAATGATCACTGAAGACAATGTTCTATATGAGATAATGAGACTGGAAACTCAGATTTTTCTCTGAACTCGGTGAGAGAGAAAAGGTTGAGTATGTTATTATAAACTCATGCCATTCTATTGTAGAGTGGAACTATCTTCTTATTCTTGAAGATGGCTGGGATGGTGTTGAGAATAAACAATGGAAAAAGATGCTCTTGGAAAATTTTTGCAATGAGGAACTTTCATTTTTTGACGTTATTAGAATGGAAAGAAAAAAGGATCAAAAGTTAGGAGATTTGGCTCAAGGCCGTCCCACCGGCCGGAGGTCAGGGGGGACCCTTATAACAAAATATACTTAAAATTAAGGTGAAAAATAAAAAATAATTTTACAATTTCGTACCAAATTGGACCTATGTATCCTAAAATGTTGGATTTACATTTATAGATCTGAGAATAAATTCTTCTAAAAAGGCATTTACAGCTGAATCTTAACTCCTTTTCTTTTCATTTTAAAGTATTCAACAAGACTTTTTTTAACTTTAAATAAATGTTCCTGGCCATTTCACAATCACTAATAACTTTTTTTTCAAAATCACGCTCTAAATACTCATAGATAGCTTGTACTTTGTTGTTTATCAGATTCCGTATTATAGACATAATCGAATTATTAAACAGTCTTTCTTTTTTTCTGCACTTCATATTAAAACATCTGTAGATAATATGCTTGTCGATATAGCTGGAATCTTCAAGAATTTTTATGATTTGACAGCAATGCACACACTGTTTTTTATTTTTCAAGAGATTCTCATCAACAAGGTAGTCAATTAATGCTATCACAGAAATAAATATTTCATCATTCGTTTTTTTTTTAGTATTTAGTTAAAATTCACAAGGGTTTTAAAAATATTTTTTCCGGCCGGTGCGGCGGCCTTGAGCCGGAGATTTTATTAGGGAGGTAGAAAGGAAAGGTAGACGATGAAAGATGTCACTTAAAGACAGAAAATATGTGATAATGTCAGGAGTTTCAAAAAATGCAATTAATCTGCAAGCTGCTATTGAAAGAACCGAGGTTTTTGAAAAAAAATTATTGATATTTTAGAAGTTTTAGAAAATAAATTTCTTGATGAGGACGCCTGTAAGCAAGAATCAAGAAATATGATTTTAAAGATAGAAGATCAAATAAGAAATGTAGAATGTCAGTATAAAAAATTAAAATTACGAAAAAGAAACAGAAACAGAAAATTTTCAAGAAAATACAGCTTGAGAAGCTACAAAAATAAATTTGCTAAAAAATCTGAAAAAATTGATCTTGTTAAATTGGAAGAAAAAATTATTTTAGGAAAGGATGAGAAAATTTATATTAATGAAATGATGGTGAATGTTGCTTACTATAATTTTATATCATATTTAGTAGCAAAGAGTTTAATTTTTATCCTAAGAGATTACACTCAGTTTTGAGATTTACGACATGCTTAGAGTCCCATAGCTCAGTGGGTGGGCTACCATTCCAAGAGGATAATGGTGCGGGTTCGACACCCCGTGGGCTCTAAAAATTGTCAAGGTGGGACTTTTCAATTCAAGAAGGAGGGCTAGACTAAGTAGGTTGAAAGGTCCTGCGGGAGGCCTATCTGAAGCTGCGCACATCGCTCGAAACAGGTGGGAGACTTGAGTCCAATTAAACGAGTTGGTAGTGTAAGAGGGTGTGCTTGCAACCAGTGGATGATATGGACTGACTATGCCAGTACGATGATGCTCTCTCCCCGGGTCTCTAACCACGCTCGTAAATACTACCTACTGTGGATCTACATGCTCGGCATGGATTAGGGCAGAGGTTCTCAACCTGGGGGTCACGACCCAAAAAGGGGTCGTGAAAAAATCTCCGGGGGTCGTGGAGAAAAAAAATTAATATAAAATATTTTAATTAAAACAAATAAAAAAAATTGTATAACAAAAGAACGCGAAGCAATAAAGAAAGGAGCATCAAATATAGCAAATTAAAAAAACTTTTATTTTAAAAGGGGTTCGTGGGGAATTTTAAAAAATGCTATTTAGTCTTTTTATACGACCTGAATGATATATTTTTTGTTATTTAACTCTAACAGATGTTGTGACAAAAAAAAAATTCTTTCTTTTGATCTTATTTATTTTTAAAATAACTTTTCTAAGTTTAATTTTACTTCTTTCTAAGAAATATCTTAATATATTTCAAAATAGAATTACAGCTTTTTCATTTCTTATTCGTTTAAGAATTGTCAAAATATCAAAAAAACATTTAATTGTGAGAATTCAAGGATTTAAATTTATTATCATTAACCAATGTATATAAAAGTATTCTTAAATTATTTTTTACCCATCATTATTAAAAAATAAAAAATTGCAATCAAACGAAAAAATAAAATACTACTTTAATTATTTTAGATTTTTAAGTATATATTTTAAGACAATTTTTTACTTAACTCGAGCGAAATTGTTATTTTTTCAGTTAATTTAGATTTATATGCAAAATTAACAGGAAAAATGGATTTTCGAATCTGAAAAAAGGTGTGGTATCCTAAAAAAAAAATGTTGGTTGATGGTAGCTTTCGGGGGCCCTGTTTTTCGAAAAAAATTTAACCCCTAAAAGTTACTATCAATCAAAATTTTGAGCTTGGAAAAAGTATGGTTCATAGGTGCTATCTGCAGACGTACAAAAAGAGTCACATTAAAAGTCACGCAAAGAGGACGTAGTAGTGATTGTGTTTCTTTTATTAGAGATTTTGTAAATTCGGGCGCTCATATTGTGGCAGATAGCTGGAGAGGATATATACAATTGTGTAATAATGGTTATGCTCATAACAGTATATATCATAAATTACACTCTGTAGATCCTGATAATCCATTGGAACCATACACAGATTATAGAAAGACTACGGAAGGATTTAAAAAGAACTTGTGTCTGCACCATTGATTATTCTTTTATCGTAAAAGCAGAAAAGATGTGTTTTTAGTAAAAATAAGGGATTAGTTAACGTTCTACAAAGTTCATGACATATTTATCATTAAATAGGTAGTTTTTGTTTTGAAACAGGTAGTTTGAAAACAGGGCCCAAAGCTACCAGTTACCAAAATGTTTTTAAAAGGCTTTTATTATAAAAGTTCATCTTTTCAGGGGTATATTCCCTTATATAATTTTTGGCGGGAATATTGAAAAAAAGAAGGGAAAATTAGAATATTTATGGTAAGAATACCACTTATTATCGCTCTCATATGATAGAAGCCTTCACGTGGCTGAGAGAGAGGTAGCTGGTTTTACAGTGAGCTAATATCTATCGAACTGATCGTATGAGAAGTTCACTTTTGTTAGTTTTTCTACTAAAACTAATCGGGGTCGAGCTACAATCCTGTATAATTTGCTTTAAAAGAGTGTGCCGTGGTTTGAACAACCCGTTAGGTCCAAAGGATCATGTTCTATGTCCGAAAAGTTCTCATATGATAGAGGCTACGCTGTAGCTGAGGGTGGAACTTCTGTTGATACAGAGGGTTAAGATCTATCGCATGATGCACAAAGCTAGATTGTATCTTAACTATTCTAGTGAATCTGCTGAGTGTGATTTTGGTGGTTTTTCCTTTAAAAATCAATTCAATTAGAATGTTTGATAGTTTCCTATAATACTATCATTTGACGGCCTGGAATAAATTCCATTGGTTCAAATTAAAGTCCATGGGGGATGGCATGCTGCTATATAGAGATACGGCGGTTCAAATCCGCTTTTAAAGTATGAACGAGATCTCAGTTTCTAAATGGGTCGACCTTGTATTTTTTGGGTTCTTTTTCGTCTATAAGCGAAGCCTTCGTTAAGGTATGCTGGAGCTGTATGCTCGATTATTTATGATTCTGGTTTAGTTTCTGTTGGGTTGACTGTAGGGTTATACTTTTTTCTGTGTAAATTCTTTGCTTAGGATTTTTGTGGGTTCTTATTAGTCTTTCTTGCAATCTTTTTTTTTATAGTCTCATTAAAAGTATTTATTTATTTATACCACTAATTATCTTTAAAGTTTAAAAAGAATAAACATCTTCTGTTGGATGATTTTCACATAATATTGTATTGTTTTCAAAGATAAACTTAACAATTAAAAATTATAAACAAAATTAGTAAGAAAATATGTTTTTAAGGTAAATATACTACGGTAAATTAAAGTCAGTGCCACCAATTATCAGCTGTATCAAAATTTACATAAACCCTCATCATTTAAGTTATGACGTAAATCAAGAAATCAGTGGGAGGGTTCGTAGAGGTTTTTTTGCTAAAAAAAGGGGTCGTGAGCACAAAAAGGTTGAGAACCACTGGATTAGGGTACGCTAGTGGTTTGATTCTCCCGGAATCAAAGCCCAATGGGTATGATTGTGCTCGCCGCATAAAGGCTACATAAAAGGAGGGGGTTTTAGTGAGTAAGAATCTCACAGTACTCGAGTGGGACTGAACCACAGTTCACCCGCGAGAGTCTCTATGAAGATTTCCCCCTACCTGTAGCACACACACACACAAAAAAAAGACATGCTTAGAGGAGTCTTTTCATGTAAAATGATACTGTGATATTGAGTTTGCATATGAAAATGTTAAGTACAAGGAAAGGTTTTATATATTACCTAAAGTCAGAAGTGAAAAAATCTTGCTTGGAAAAAGCTTTATTAAAAAAGTTCTAAAAGAAGATTTTGACGTAGAAAGTAAATTAATATGCGAAATAAACACAGAAATGGGGAAAAGTGTGCAAGATAAAACATATCCCATTTCTAAATCGCAAGAAGAAGGAGTAACTGAAGCTATAAATGAATTACTTATAAAGAACTATATTAGGAATTCTAGCTCTACTTGGATGAATAACATGAGACCAGTGAAAAAACCAAACGGTAAGTATAGGATCACTGTGAACTTTATAAAATTGAATAAGTTAGTCGATCTTGACAGATATTCGTTGCCAAAGATAGACGAATTGATTTAAAACTTAAGGGGGATGAAATATTTTAGTAAATTAGATTTGAAAGATGGATTTTTTCAGGTACCATTGGCCGAAAAAGATAAGCATAAGACAGCATTTAGGTTTAAACACAGACTATATGAGTGGATCGTTATGCCAATGGGCTTTAAGAATTCTCCTTCTATATTTCAGAGAGTTATGGATCACACATTGAGAGAAGAAATTGGTATCAGTTGTTTTGTTTATGTCGACGATATCCTAATATTTGATAGAGATGAAAGGATGCATGACAAAGGTTTAGAAAGAGTCCTACGGTTACTTAAGAAGCATAATCTGGAAATAAATGATGAAAAAACAATACTTAAAACAAAAGAAGCGAAATTTGTTGGTTATATAATTAATGAAAATGAAATACGACCAGTTTTAGATAATAGGACAGCCATAAAAATCTATAAACGTCCAACGAATAGAAATGAGGAGCAAAGATTTGTAGGCTTAATCAACTATTATAGAAAATTTATTCCGAATTGCTCGATCGTTGCTGAATCAATTACTTTTTTATTGAGTACAAAAGAAAAATTTGAATGGGAAGAAAAACAACAAAAGGCCTTTATGGAATTGAAAAAGATTTTGCTGAGTGATCTTATACTTTCACAGCCAGATTACAATGAAAAATTTATTCTTGAAACAGATGCGAGTTCACAAGGGCTTGGAGCCATATTGTCACAAGAGTTTTCTGAAGGTAAGAAACCTATAGTTTTCCTCATAAGAAAATTAAATATCGAAGAATTAAACTATAGTATAAGCGAAAAAGAATGTCTTTCTGCACTTTGGGCTATGGAAAAGTTAAAATATTTTTTATATGGACGAGAATTTATTCTTATAACTGACCATAAGGAGTTAGAGGCTTTAAACAAAGGTGAGATAAGATCGTAAAGAATAGAGAGGTGGTTAGAAAGTCTAAGCAATTTTATCTTTGAGGTTAAATATAAGAAAGGAGAAGAGATTAAGCATGTGGGTTCTTTGAGCAGAAGCCTATGCACTGAAAATGAGTTTGATGGAATGAAAGTGGAAAGCATTGAAGAAGTTACAGTTATACAGAAAGCAAAAAGTGTAGAACCTTTAGTTTTAGAAAAAGAGCGTATAATTAGATTAGAGAAAAACATGTAGAGCTTGTACATAGAGGACGGAAAATAGCCGAAAATAAACTAAGGAAGGACTATGATTGGAAAGATCTAACAAAATTGACTAAAAAAGTCTTGATTGCTTGTATAGAGTGTAAAGAGTATAATGCTAAGAAAAAATCGAAAATTAAGTTTATTTCAAGCTATAAAAAAGGAGAAAAGTTTGCTATAGACATAATAGGGCCAATTAATAAAAAGTATATCATATCAGGAATTGATTATTTTACTAGAAAAGGATTTGCAAAGGTCATTTCATCAAGATCAGTTAAAAATGTTATAAAATTTTTGGATGAAGTATTTATAGAAATACCATTCGAGATGTTAATCATGGATCAGGCAAAAGAGTTTCTGAGTAATGAAATCACTGTATGGTCTGAGAAAAAGGATGTAAAACTTCATTATACAACACCATTTCACCATCAAAGCAATGGAAGAGTTGAAAGATTTAATAGAGCCCTGCAGGAAGGAATTTTTAAGTCTAAAAACAATGAGAAACTCAAAGAAATTACGACAAGGGTCGTAAGAATTTATAATAAGGTGTGGCATTCTGGAATTGGGATGTCTCCAGTTGAGGCAGAGAAGGAGGAAAATCATAAAAGAGTCTGTGAATGGATGTACAAAAAACGCATTGAATTTAATAAATCTTGCTCGGGATCTAAACCCAGAAAATTGGAGATAGGTCAACCTGTTATTATAAATAGAGAAACTGGCCATGCTAAAGGTAAGTCAAGATATAATCTTAAAGGAACCATTTTTGATTATTGGGAAAAGATACTTATAATGTTTTAGTAAGGAAAGTCTTGTATAAAAGACATTTTGACCAAATTAAAATTCTGATGAATACCGGATAAATGCTTGAGGGAGGGGATGTTGGATGTATATATCTACTTTATTTATATCCCCTAATTTTATATTATCTAATAAATGCTTAGTCCTAACAAGATGTTTTGTTTGCTTGGTCTTGCATGTGGTAAAAATAAATATTTTTTTTTATAAATTTTCTATAGATGTGTCTACGACAAAAAAAATTAATAAAAAAAATCAACGAATACTTTATTGCTAATCCTATAAAATTAGGTGGTACAGTGACGAAACTAAATTAAATTATAATGTAAAGAGTCATAAAGGAAGAAGTATTATTCCATATTGTGCATTGTGTACACAATTTTGTTCCTGCAATGGGTTGTTGTTGTTTAATTGAGAATAGATCTGCAAGTGTATTAATGGAAACTATAAACAATGCGGTTTTTCCAAATAGTATAATTCACACTGATGAATGGCAAGCTTACAAAGAATTAAGAAAACCTGAAAATTATTGCTGGGAAAGGTAGCTCTCCTAGTCCGCTTAGGTCTGTTTGGAAGATTGTTATTATCAAAAGCCATCTTTATTTATTTTGCTTTGTTTATACAGTTATTTCTGAAACAGGCGTTTCAGATGTAAAACGAAACATGAAACTTAAATCTTCATTTCTTCCAGACTCTTACCTGGATGATTCTCATCCATCAATTATGATTACAAGACTGTGTGTCATAAATATAATTGTCGTAGCCAATGGTTGTTTACAATACCTGATGTTTTACACATCAGAAGCACATGATTCACATGTGCTTCAGATCTAAATATATAAACAACCTTTTCTAAAAGAGGATGCAACATTTAGATAACATAAATCTAAATAAAACCTTTTCCACAAATTCTAACAATAATTTTGTAAATCCGTCTGATGAAACTCATATTTAACATGCAGAATTATTTGACAATAAACTTAAATTTAGATAAAAGAATTAAGAAGATTAAAAATAGATCAAAGAAAAGATTTTTTGAATGAGTTTATGAATAGGGAGCGTTTTAGAACTAATAAGTTCGTTTCTATTTTAAATTGTTAAAATATTCTTTTTTAAATTTTACCGGGAGCGAACCCGACTTGTTCCAAACTCTTTATTTAAATTACATTCCAATACTCATAAATATTAATTAATTTGTTGTTAATCGGCTTTCGTATAAAGATATAATCGAATTATTAAAGGTACTTACTTTTTTTTGCACTTCATATTAAAGCATATGTAAATATATGTCAAAGTAGCTAGAATCATCGACAATTTTATTTGTTTAGCATACGTTAACTCTATTTTTCGTTTTAAATAGATTTATTCAATAAGATAGTCAATTGATGCTTTCACAACGAAAAAACTTTATTATTCCTTTTTTTGGCATTTTGTTGAATTTTATAAGAGGTAAAAAGTATTTCTTTTTTAAAAAAGCTTTTTAAATACCGCACAGCGACCGGTTTGGAGTTCTTGAGCACAAAAACTATCCATTATGCATTTGATCTGATTATATGTAATTACCAATTTATTTATAAAAAATATTCTTTAACATAAAACCACCTCTTCCATGTTTGATAGTAGGGGTAAATTTTTACTCAAGAACCAAGCAACATCTCTCCGTCTAAGATATATTCCTTCATAGGACTCAAATAATTTAATCTTTGTTTCATCACACCCAAAAACTTTTTACAATCTTCTTTTGTCCAATTGTTTCTTTTTTATCTATTCTAAACTTAAGCTAAACCTTTTTTTGACAAAAAACGTTTGCAACATAAAAAATTTTTTTCTTAGTCCTGTACCAAAAAAATATCTTTCAAAATTACTTTCAATAACTCTCTATTCGTCTTTTAATTTGTTTTGTGAATTTTTTTTTCTACAAAACAGTATTTAATTTTTATTATATAGCTAGGTAGTCTAAATATAATTTATTATGACTTCGTTTT
Organism: Argiope aurantia; assembly: GCA_026543865.1. Classification (NCBI taxonomy): domain Eukaryota; kingdom Metazoa; phylum Arthropoda; class Arachnida; order Araneae; family Araneidae; genus Argiope; species Argiope aurantia. The sequence goes on along the minus strand of JAPMOR010032718.1, from coordinate 150,388 downwards.
CTTCCAGACCCTTTTGCTATATAAATAAAACCAGTCTTTCGTATTTTTGCTATTATTCGGACTATGTTCGCACACGTTTCTGATATTTAGGGCAATATAAACTTGTATATGCCCCATTGCAAAAAACGTTTAGTTTCAGATTTGTCTTCTAGCAATAAACTCTTAGCGTTAAGGGGGTAATTATAAAAAAAATTATAGTTTTAAGTATTAAAAAAAGGGTTTTTTTAAGAAGATCAGTCTTTTGCAGCAACTTTTTAAATAATTAATATTTAGACTGTAAAAGTATATTAAAAAAGTAAATTAAGAGAAGAAAAATTTATTTTAATCTAAGTTAACCCTTAAATTAGGCAATCTTTAGTGTAAATAAAAGATATATTGTAAGTTAAGAGTTATTTATTTAAGTTTTTAAATCCCCTGCTCAACATTTAGTAAATAGCATCGAGTTTTCTAGTATCTATTTTTTTTTGTAAACTCTTATAAATAAAATTTTAACCTTTATTTTAGGTAAATAAGTTTAAAATGAGGTCATTCCTTATTACCATAAAAGGTTAATGTTACATTCATACAAAAAAACTTAGTGCTTATGGTTAATAAATATGTTAATTTTTTCTTTAGCTTTATGTGGAACCAACATTGACTTTCTAAAAAATGTATGTAAGACGATAAATGCATCAATCAATTATACTGATATAGTTCAAATATCTACAATTCAGAGACAACCTGTTCCTAATTACATCTTAATTTCATTTTTTTCTATCATGTTTTCTGTTAATGTGTACAAGAATAGGGCTGTTAAATCTGATTGTATTAATTACGAGGGAAAAAGTGTGCTGTATAACAATTCTTTTGAAACTGAAAACGTTATTACATCAATTTACTTACGGTTTTTAAATAATAAAAGAAGTATGTTGAAGTGTTATGATTCAAACAAATATTCAGAAGATGCTGGTCCAGAAATGTATACTGTATATCTAGATTTCCGTAAATTTAGTGAAATCCTACCAAAAGAAAAAATATCAGTAATTGAATCTGATATTACATTGGGCATCTCAAGATACATTAAAGATGATATTACAGTTAAAATAATAAATGAGGAAACCTTAAAACGCTGCAAAACAAATATATTATACACACATGAATCAATTATTGATTTAGATTACTTTGGAAGGGTTTATTTACCTATTGAGAATACTAAATATGGAGTAAGGATCTACTATGAAAGAATAATAATGAGATTAATTAAAACGAATGATGCATTTGAAGAGTATAAAGAAGTATTTGAATACTTTAAAAATCCGGATAGTGTTAAATTTATACTATCCTATTTTGAAAAAAACTCAACGAACAAATGCGTAATTCTAAAAAAAATATTTGAAAATTATGTATCTCTTAAGAACATTAATTACACTAAACAGATATTGCATTATGAAACTAGAAAAAATGCAATATTTATAACTGTCTTCAAATATTTATTAGAAGGTAAAATTGTTTTCTTCTCTAATACATGCCATGAATTTGAAGGGTTTAGAATAAATCAATCATATAAGATGCTTTATCATTTCAATTTCAATGTTCTGTCTATTTTTAGAGAAAATGAGGATTTATATAAAAAGTTTATAATGAGATATTGTAATAATGAAATAAAATTTAAAAGTAAAAATCTAGAAGTCTTATTTGTTATGGATGTTTACAGAATAGTTATTTTAAAATTGTTTAAGAAAATAAACATAAGAGAATCTAACAATGCATTTGAAAGAGTGATCAATATAATCGACTCTGAGTTAAATTCTATAAATGAAAATATCGGAAATGTAATTCTTTATAATAACCGTTGTGTAGATCTTGATTTAGTATTGAGAATCCTAGGTAAATAAAATCCTCTATTCTCTAATTTCGTTCATAATTTCTTCATAAATATGAGATTTAGTTTCAATTCCAAATTTCTTTTTAAAAAACATTTTAACACATTCAATGTCTCTTTTTAAATAATTCTTAGCTTCTCTATGATCCTTTTTTAAACACTGAGGAAAATCAATAACCTTAATATCATTTTCTTTAACTAAAACATTAAACTCATTGAAATCTCCATGTACGTAACCATAAATCCATAATTCTCTAATAAAATTTATCATCTTCTCACAAATAATTTCAGAGTTTGTTAATTTAATCGTATAAAGAGGTCTGAAATCTAAAAGCTCTAAAACAAGTACATGTCTGTCAGAATCTACGTACTTAGGTATAGCTAATTCTTTAAACAATTCCATGTACTTCTTTTCTCTACTACAAGAAACTATATTAATTTTAAACCAATCTATTTTTCCTTTAGTATAATCTCTATTGTTTTTAATTGTTCTAAAACTAGTTATGCCTAGCCTATGAAATTTTAATGCAACTGATATTCCTTTGTATTCTCCATAATTAATATCAGATTCCTTACCTATCCCTATTTTACTTCCCATCTTCTCAAGACCTCTCTTTCTTAAACAATTAATTGATATACAATCCATACCAGATATAGTTAGTTTGTATTCCGAGGATTCATGTTTGATAAATTTCAATTTTATGAGATCGTATAAATAACCAGATATATTCTGTATCTTTGTTTTATCTCCTAATACATCTACAGATATCTTCTTTTTACTGTGTGTAAGTAATTCTATCGTTTCGAAAATTTTAATAGGCTGTTTTGAAATAGACCAAACACCATCTGTATGTAGAAACATGGGTAACAAATTTACATTCTTTTTACATAATTTTTATTCAAAAGTTAAGATAGATAATTAAATAAAAAGTTATTGTTGTTATTTAAACTATTTATTGAATTCTGCGGTTGTACCATAACGATTTGTTAGGGGTATTTTTTATAATTTTTTAAATATAAATATTTTTAAATGCGTAACCAGATGGTTACGGCAGTTATAATAGTAGTGAGATATTTTATAGATTAAAAGAAAATGTAATCTAATCTTATAAAAAGATTGTAATGGCTAGAAAAACATGAGGATAACATTTTTATATCAAATTAAAGTCGTATTTAACCTATAAAGCTTTAGAAGAACATAGTTTGTAAAATAAAAAATGTTTACCCTTTAAATGGAAGAAAATTTAAAACAACAATTTCTTGGGAAGGTTATTAAAGTTGGTGAAAAAGGAGGATCATCTGGTAATTTAACAGGTATTAAGTTAGAACTTTTACATGACAATAGAAGGATTAGTCGTATAGTAAAAGGAAGAGTTGCAGAAAATGATACTATTGCTCTGCTAGAATGTGAAAGAGAGCATCGTAGAATGCGTTAATAAATATTTATTTTATTTTTGAAAAACTTTTTTAATATTTGGATGATGATTTATGTTTTTTTGGGTTATCTATTGCTTTCAATTTACGGAAAATCTTTTTCGTGAAACTTTTTTTTTACGATCTCTTTGCTTATTCTTGTATTGGTAAAATTTCGACTGTGGAGGATAAAAAAATAGATATATATATATCTTTTATGTTTCTACTAGATTCTCTTTTTAAGAATGTTGTAAAATTTATATTCTAAGAGTTTATGTAGTTTGTAATTTTCTATCTTTTCTCATCAAAAAAATTAATTGTCGCTACATTTTTCTAATAGGAGACTTTATAAAAAAACAGAATGATTTATTTAATCGGAATAAAATTATAAACTTAATATAATTTATGACTCAATAAATACTAAAATAAAATTTTCGCTCTGTTGTTGTAAAATGATTTATTCTTCCTGTATCATTTTACTTCGTTATAGCGTTGTTTTTTTTTTTGGATTACGGTTACGAGTATAGATACAACAATAAATAATTTGAACATAGAATTTCTAATTATGAGGCGTTAACAGAAAATAAACATTATGCTTCTTTTTGTATATCACAGGTAGGGATAAAATCTAATGATTTAAATTTATGTTGTATTTAAATTCTACTCCGATACTGTAAGATTCTTACTCATCAAATCTCCCTCTTATTGATAGCCTTTGTGAAAAGCACAATTTTTGGTAATTGGTAGCTTTTGAGGAGCCCTGTTTTTCCAAAAAAAAAAAAAACTAAGTATTTAATGATAAATATTTATGAACTTTGTAGAAACGTTCACTAATTCCGTATTTTTACTAAAAACACATCTGTTTGCTGCTTTTACGATAGAGGAAAAATTATTGGTGTTGACACAAGTTCTTTAAAATCCTTCCGAAGTCTTTCTATAATCTGAGTATGGTTCCAATGGATTATCAGGATCTACAGAGTGTAATTTATGATAAATACTGTTATAAACATAACCATTATTACATAATTGTGTATATCCCCTCCGGCAATCTGCCACAATATGAGTGCCTGGATTTACAAAATCTCTAATAAAAGAAACACAATCACTACTACGTCCTCTTTGCGTGACTTTTAATGTGACTCTTTTTGTACGTCTGCAGATAGCACCTATGAACCATACTTTTTCCAAGCTCAAAATTTTGATTGATAGTAACTTTTAGGGGTTAATTTTTTTCAAAAAACAGGGCCCCAAAAGCTACCATCAACCATAATATCTTCTTATCAGTAATATTATTCCTTTTGTTTCATAATCATCTCTTGTCTGTTTGTTTACATTTTAATATGTTGTATAATAAAATAATATAAAATACCCCTATGCTGATTACGTCCTACAACATGGCACCCGGTGAAAACGATGGATCATGTCTACAACAAGAAGAGAATGGCGAATATAAAGTAATTGATTTTGCTTCTAGGAAGTTATCGGATGCTGACAAAAAATACTCCATAACTGAAAAGGAGTTTATGGCAATGGCCTGGTCTATCGAGCACTACAAATACTATTTAAAAGGGAGAAAGTTTAAGGTTATAACAGATCACTCAGCGTTATTATCATCTCATATTAAACATATATTTGGGAATATGAAACTCGAAAGAATGAGGGAAAAGCTAAAAGAATACGATTTTTCGATCGAATATAAAAAAGGATCAGAATTAATTGATGCTGATGCTATATGTAGAATTTACGAAAATACTATATCAGAAAATCATGTTGATACATTACCAAAGAATGTTTTAGTCGACTCTAAGGGAACATGGTACTATAAGATAAACGATGAAGTTAAAATCTTTCCTAAGGTAGAAGACAGGATGAAAATTTTGAAGGAAGCACATGAAAATAAAACTCATCATAGTGGTAGAGATGGAATGCACTATGCAATAAGGAAAAGGTACTATTGGCCAAAGGTATATAACTCAATTCAAAACTACATAAAAAACTGCACCTATTGTCAAATAAACCATCAAAAAACTCAAAGTGGAGAGATACATATTGGAGTGAACAAACCTTTAGAGATTATTGCATTCGATCTGATGTTTATTGAACAAAACATACCTGTTTTAATACCGTGCATCGATTTTTGTTCAAGGAAAATAATGGCAGAGCTTTTAAAAAATAAAAACTCCTGTACTGTGTTGAATTCAGTTAAAAAATAATAAATGAACTAGGAATACCCAAAAAGATAATAACAGACAATAGAAAAGAGTTTACTTCCAAAGAATTTAAAAGCTTTTGTGCTGAAAATGGAATAGTACACCATGAAACAAGTCCAGGAAAACACCAAAGCAATGGTAGGATTGAAAGGCTTCATAGAACTATTTGGCAAGCATCTAGAAAGTCTGTTGCAGAAAAAGAAAATATTAATTGGAAGGAAGAATTAAATACAATTATTAAAAGACAAAATAATACTTATCATAGAGCATTGATAAAGACACTAAATGAGGTATGGGAAGACTTTGACGATAAAACTAAAGATAAATTTATAGTAAATGATAAACATATAAGAGAATTCGAGAAACTTAATAGAGAATGTTTTAATGTAGATGATGACGTTTTTATACAAGATCTAAATCCGAATTCTGCATCAATGAAAATCAACAGCAAATTTATGATCAAAGGAAAAATCATTAAATGTTTAGAAAACGATATCTACATTGTCGAAATAAATGGTAAAAATGTAAAAAGAAATCATGCACATCTAAAGAAATGTTGTGAGGCCTAACATCATTGAAGTATTTTAAGAGGGGGATGTTGTATAGTAAAATAATATAAAATACCCCAATGCTGGTTACGTCTTACAACATAATATATCACTATTTTAAAGTATAAATACTTTAATCCCAGAACAAGGGATGTCTAGAAACAATACATCTTAATCTGCTAAATCCTTTTCTTCTAAACCACTACATAACAGAAGTGTCGTAATCAGTGTTGATCACGTTGCTAATTAGTGTTCAAGGTTCTCCTTTAGATCCTGGCCTATGATTGCTTCATAAAAGTATATATACTAACACTCGAACCAGGGGATTCAGAATAACAGCGAGCTGAGATACGACAAGAAGCATTAATACATTTCAATTTATGATTTCTTCTAGATACAACGGAAAAGTTTTACAAGGACATTGAAGCATATATATTAAGAATATAAAATTTGCCCTAAAAGGTGATATCAACTAATAAATACAAAAAATAGAGTTATAACTTCTGAAAGACCAAGTCGCTTTGGGTAATAGACTTGATTGGACGCATATGTAATAATTTAGGAAGTAATAGTTTTATTTTTATTGCAATTGACAATTACTCGAAATGGGTATAAAATGCAGTTTTTAAGAAAACTACAGGTTCTTCTATTGCTGAGCTCTTTAAAAATTATGATAGATAAATGCGGAATTACTAGCTCAATTCTTACAGGGAATGACTTAGATTTCCTGAATAAGGAGATGCAACTCTAGCAAAAAACCGGATAACATGGAGTTATAAATCTACGAAGCATCATGAACCGGTTGGATCTTTAAAAAGGGCAAATTAGTCACTCATGAACACTTTTAAGAAAATTAGAGCTTTCGTAACCATATGCTGAAAACAAAGCTTGATAAAGTCGCTGCGAATTAAACCTAGAATTTGGTCAAAAAATATTTTGTTCTTAGCTCATTAAATCATTAAAAAGAGAAGTTAAAATTATAAAGAGTATTAGAAAGTTATTGAAAAGGGAAGTTAAAGATAACTAAAACTATACAGAAAAGTTACAAGATTCTTATTTATAGAGAAAACTTCGTTGGTAATTTAAGCTATAATCAGAAAATTAGATTACTTTTATAGTTATAATCCTTCTGGATGTTTATTTAATTAAAAAATATATCAAGAAATACAGGCTAGATAAATCTAGAGTTAAATTAGAACTCTAAATTTAAATACGAGGTGTCTTATTTCTTCTTATTTAAAAAAAAATAGTAATTTTAGGCCGATTTGCATTTAACCATTAAAGAACTTGATAAAGCAATTTTCAAAAAATTCTTTTAGAAAAAAATTTGTACAAAAGCTTATCATTTACAAGTTATAAATATATTATAAGAATGAAACTACATATATACGAAAAACTCGCTTCAACATATTTTAAAAGGATTCTGGTGTATAAACGTATCACTTCCATGCAAAAAATAACCTATTTTACTAGAAAAATAATACAAAATTTTTTAACACAGAACAATTTATAAAATAAATATTTAATGTCCTCTAGTCTCCTTCTTAGGAATCCTTCGTGTTGATATTTTTTCATAAGCAGGTGAGACAGAGATCTTTCTTCCATTAATCTCTACCTTACAAAGCTTATCATAAGCGTTTTGCTGCTCCTCATTCGACTCAAATTCAACAAAAAGAATTGGTGACTCACTCTTAGTATTTGTTATCTTACAGTTTCCCAACATTTCATTAAGTTCAGAATCATTCATATCCTTAGGTAAACCTTTAATATAAAGCTTCTTATCACTTAAGACAACCTTTTCCTTACCATTTGTTTGATTTCTAGCGTAGAATAGTTTGTAGTTCGAACCAGCAATAGACAATTCCCCATTTCTATATGCTTCCTCCGTTTTCTCGACCGTCTTAAACTCGACATTACCAACAATACTATCACCGGATCTACGTTTAACTTTAGCGATTTTTACACTTGACCTAAAATTAGTATCTGATGCTAAATTATCATCATGGTTCAGATTCACGAACCAAGGATTTTTTTATCTTCACTTACAATTCACTTTCATATTCTGAGAATGCATCTACTATATTCTTTATAGTAACTGATTCATCTAAATTGTTTATTGCCAAATTGTTTGACTTCTTCATTTGAGGGGTAAAAAAATTTTTTCTTAAAAATTAAAAATATTTTTTTAAAAATTATAGAGGATTGATGAAGAATATATTAAGAGATATCAGATCTTATGATACAATAATGTTTATCATCACTGCAAGTTGCAAGTATATCATCTTTCTCAGAATAATAAACTCAGTTGATGTAATCATCATGAAGGTTTAGAATTCTATGTTTTTCTTTAAAATCGGTATCTAAAAAAACAATACTACCTAAATTGACAGGAGAAACAATAAATCCCTTATAAGAAGTTATAGAAGTAATAGGTAAATACGATATTTTAGTTTTTTTAGATAGAGACCAACCTCTTCCCAAAGTATACTCTGCTATTTCTCCATTGTCATTACATGTATACATTTTATCATCCAAAAAAGTAGCATCCCATATTGTATGTTCCTCTTCAATAGATTGTACAAGCTCCCAACTTTCATCAAAATCAAAGAACTCATATATCTTGATGCTGTTATCATATCCATAAGTAAATAGCATACCATTGTGAAACTTACATCCTTTAACATCTTCAGAAGGATCATCTAATATTTTATCTATTTCTATGTGAATATGTTCACCTAAGTCTTTAATTGAACAGATCCATACTGTCTTTCCTCTTGTACACATTGCCAAATAATTACCACATTCACTAAATTCCGTACATTTAATTTCTGTATCAGGCCCTTCTATTACATCCATTAGACTATCATTTTTAAAAATAGAAACAGCACAATCATAGCTTGAACATCCTAAAAATTTATATGGTTCATTTTTCGTTTCATCTTTAGTATCATAGTTTTTGATTCTATTTAAAGATGATATGTGTGTTATAGATTTAGAATGTTTAAAGAGGATACAATTCTTACTTCTATTAATTAATGTTTGAGATGTACCCCCAGTATAAATACACCCATTTACATGTATGCTCAATAATTTTTCCTCAGTTTTAACTTTTTCTACTGAAAAGTTCATAACCTTTTATTGCATTTTTCTTAAATTGTTCATTCCAGCTTTAAGGCAAAACATTGTAAAGGTAAAATTTAATTGTCTGAAACAGTTTTTATAAAAATAAATCCCCTCTTTTTTTAAAATGGAAAACTGTGATATTCAATCCCTAATAAAAAATATACACTTAGACTCAAATTCAGTATTAGAGAAATTAGAGCTCGTCATTGGGAAGGATTCGAATTTACTCTCTGAAATTGTTACACAGCTTATAAAGACTAAGCCAACTTCTACTTCATACTTAAGTCTATGTTATTTGCTACTACTCGAAAAACAGGATTGTATAATTGATGTGATTCGTAACATTTTACAGTACAATCCTGATGAAATTTATAAATTTGTCACTAAGCTTTTGAATTCTAAGTACTACTATCACCGTCAATCAGTCGCAAGAATTATTGTAAATCTTTCGTTTGAAAAGCCGCCTTTCATTTTAAAACAATGTTTTAGTGATGATATTGGTATTGTGGTAAGTGAAGCTGCGGATTCATTATCTAAGTATGATGTTATTCCTCTCTCTGATTCTGAATTGGTAGAAATAGATATGTATCTTAATAATCATCAATATGAATATATACAGTGCTGTGTACCCGACATATTGGTACATATAAAGCAAAGAACCTTTCTTATATCTGATGTGTGTCTTTCCAAGTCATGGAGGAGAAGACTAAGTATTGCTAAAAAAATTGATCTATTTGATATGGAAGATCGTGTAAATATTTTTAATATACTTTCTAACGATAGTGAGGAATCTATTAGAGAAGTTTTAGTTTCCAAGATAGATTCTATAGAAAATTTTAGGACTTACGTAAATAAATTTATTAAGGATCCAAGTAGCAAGGTGAGATCTATGGTTGTGAAGAAGATGGGAAACGTATCGGAATATCAAGATATTTTACAGGAGGTAGTTTCATATTCTAGTTGGAATGTTAGAAAAGAACTTCTTTGTTTTCATAACGAAGATATTTATGAAAATATATCGTTATCTTTGATATCATCACTACCTAAGAACTTTGAGTGGGGAGTAAAAATAGAAATATTAGAAGCTTTCTATCATATTTCAATAAGAAACGAAGTCCTCCTTCAGAAGTATTTGGTGGATACACTGTTTGGTTATCTTACTGATAAGGGTTTCGAAGTTAGAGCTAAAGCTGCCGATATTTTACAGAATATTATCGAGAGATGTGATTGGTCTGAAGAATGGAAGGAAAAGATGGAATCATTAGTATCTTCTTCAAATTATTTAATTAGAAATAATATTTGCAATGCTTGTCTTTCTTTTGATAATAAGTTTAAGACTTCATTTGTTGAAAAGCTATTAAAGGATAATATTTTTAATGTACGGATGAAAATGATAAATGTCCTATCAAAGGAAGATCTTTCAGACTCATTTAAGTCATTATTAAAGGAGATGTTAGTATTTTATGCCGAAGAATGTAATGAAGATGAGTCATTAATATGTAATTATGAAGTAAATGATAAGAAGCTAATGATTTCTGAGATAAATCGTTTATTGGGGAATGAAATGTAAAAATTGTAATAAAAAATTCTTCTAATATTTTTTTTAAATTTTATTATTGTAAAAAATAAATAAATCTTTGATAATTTGTAAGTAAGAGGAACCAACCATTCCTGGAGCCAAAGCTCAATGGATATGGCGAAGCTTGTCTTAGCATAATCTAAGGGGATGAATTTAGATGGTTCAGGTCCGACATTACCGGAAACTGGAGTCTCGTCCAGCTGAAGATCTGCGTGGGCATTTTCCGTCCCTTGGCACCAAAAAAAAAAAAGAACTCATTAGAGTGTTAAGCATCAGATCCATCGTAACTTAAAATCAAACAGTTTAATGTTTAACTCCAAGACAAAGTATTCTTGAAAAGTTATGAAAACAAAGAATATTAACATTTGAAATATAAAAGTAATTTGTTATGATTTTTTGTAGAATATTTAAAAACAACTAAAAAATTATATTTCTAAGTAAAATATAACAAATTTAAGTATCTATCATAAAATTCTTTTAATAAATATATTTATACTCTCTTATATCCTAATAATATTCAGCTATGTTTTATTTAAATTTTTAAGTATTTTTTTATCCTAAACTAGCAAAGCTACCTGTTCTAAGAACAGGATCTCATGGTTACATTGTCGTATCCATTCTTGTTATAAAATTTATTTTTATTTTATTCACAAAAATAACAAATAAAAAAGTTCACGAAATAATTTACATAATAATTTAAAGCCATTAAAAACACTTCAAAAACAGTCAGAGTATAAGTTAAAGTATTTTAAAAAAATAGTTAAATTCAGAAATACAACAAATTGTACTTTTTATGAAGTAATAATAACTTCTTCAATTTCATAAATTTTTATTTCTTTTCTTAGAAGAGGGGTTAAAAAATTATTTTGAAATCCTTTTATTAATATGATGAACAGATACCAGAAATTAAGAGAAGTGTTTCCTGGAGATTTAATTACAGAAGAAGGAAGTAAGTCATTAAACATACATGAAGATAAATCTTCTGTGTATGGAACTTTATGTAAGATAAATAACCATCTTTTCATTATATCGAAGACTAAAAGATATCAATGTTATATTGATGATCTAGTAATAGGAAGAGTTATATTCGCATCTACTGATTATTACAAGGTAGATCTTGGTGAGTACATAGCTATACTTCCATCATTGAGCTTTACCAATGCTTCTAAACGTAGCAAACCAGGCATTAAGAAGGATGATTGGTTGTTTTGTAAAGTTGTAAATGTTGGTATGGAACCATTGATTAGTTGTATAGGTGAGGGATTTGGTAAAGTAGATGGAAGTATTTTTAAGTTAGAAGTATGGAAGACTCAAATTTTGTATATGAAGAATGTTTTGTATAATTTAGGAAAACAATACAAATTTTCTATCATGGTAGGTCTCAATGGATATGTTTGTATTTCTAGTGAATCCTGTAAGACTATAAGAGATGTTTATGATCAACTAAGTAAGATAGAAGAAATATGAGAATATTTAGTGATAATTAATAATATTTATGTTGATTTTTTTAATAATTAAATATAATATTAAAGGAATATTAAATCTTTTTAAGTTTAAAATAACATAATCATACTTTTAAAATTTTACTTCAATTTAAGGTAATTGTCTTATACAATAAGATCTTTTCTTTGTATTTTTTCTTACTAAATAGTAACGATACCTGTAGAGACTACCTTTAATTGAAGTATTTATTTTTACAATTTTAAATTCTTTACAACAATATCTTTGAATCAGTCAATCATTCTTAAATTTAATAAATCTAAAAAAATTGTTTCTACAGAGAAATATAAAAAATAATTGATAAAGTTTTATATTATTTACAAATGTTAGAAAAGCTATAATTAATATTTTAGTGGTATATTACTTTATATTTGTAATTTCATATAACATAAAGTTAATGATAATACAAAATTTATAAACTAGAAATCTTTTAATATCATGAAGAATGATGAGAAATCAAAAGTATTTTAATAAATCTTTTAATAAAATAATCTTAGACTTTATCTTTTAAGAAAAAAGTTTTATGGTAGTATGATGTTTAAAAAATTTATGTTACATCAAAAAGTAATAGATTTACATGAAATTCTATCATTTTGTATTTATTAATTTAAATTTCTAAAATTATTGTTTCAGAATTTATTTTATACATTGATGTTCTTATGATTGTAATTCCTACTTCATGATAATTTTAGTTTTCTATCAAAAACATTCTTTAGTAATTCAAAAAAAAATTATAAAAGGAGTAAAAGTAATCTCTAGCACATTCTAATACTATAATTGTAGTTTCTGTTATGCTATGAATTTTTTTAAATAACAAAGAATTTAACTACCCTATGAATTTTTATGAATTCGAGGAATTGTTAAATAAAGAATTGCAGACATACAAGGAAATTCTAGACGAATACAAAGACAATATAAAGAGATCGATCTACTTAATTGATAAGTTTAAAAACAAGTTTAATAAATAATTTAATTCTATGAAAAATCCAATAAAGTTCTTATTCAACTTTCATTCGTAAGCTTAAAATTTCTTTACATATCTCATGTCCATTCATTTCACAAAAATCTAAAATCTTATTATCAATCAGAGATTTGTAATTCTTGTAAACAATGTACAATAAATTAAGATGGGATAGTTTAATATCTCCTTTTATGCTCTTTATCAGATAAGAATACACTATGGAAGTATCAATTTTACATTTCTTATTTAGAATAGAAGCTAAAAGAACAGGTGTGTTACTGTCATCTTTATGTATTATGAGCTCAACAATATCATCTACATGGTTTAGAGAAACTGACATCATAGCACTTCCAAGTATCATAGTCTCTCTAGAAGAAAGATCCATCTTCAAAATATCATATAGCTTCCTAGTCTTTATAAGCTTTTGTAAGGAGATCCATTCCTTCCTAGGTAATTTCTTTTTATCTCTAAGGATTGTTCTGTATACTTCAAATGGATGTGGTTCATTTATCTTCTTTACTGTCTTTTGGATTTGTTCTGCTATGTTCATAAGGATAAAAATTTTAAATTTTATAAATTCAAATTAGAAGTGAAAATGCTTAGATCAATCTACCTGCATTAAATTTAGTCCTATATTACTCTTTTACGACAAAAGATTTTTTTTAAATTTTTGTACCGTTATGAAAGATTTTGAATCATCTTTGATAGTAAAATCAGAACATAAGAAAATTTCATTTACTTAACACAAAAGATATTATTTTAACAAAGGATGTATATGCTTTGTATGATAATTACTTTGGTAGATATTTATACACGTATAGTGATTTTAAGATTACTATTTACAGACTTTATCCTTATCTATACATATAATAAAGCTCAATGTGTGTGTGTGTGTGTGTGTTGGCGCTCTACAGACCAGACCATTCAACCTACAGCTACCAAATTTGGCACGTGTATACCTTGGAGGCCTGGAATGTGCACCTGGGGGATATTTTTTCGAATTTTTAACTAGAATTTTATTTATTTAAAAAATAAGCGAGATTTTGACGTATTTCTGCTATAACTTCCGAAAATGTTATCGCACAAAAAAGATTTTTACATGAAGTTAAAGATCAAAAAATTTATCTTTTAAATGATATTACTATTTTAATCTTAAAATTAAATTTCTATTTTTAATGAATTTTTAAATAAATATTTTAACTATGTTTTTCAATAATTTTTTTCGTCAAAAATAAAAATGAGGATTAAGCACGTTTCGCATTCATGAGAAAAAAATATCTTTTTTTCAAAGTGTTGCCATCACATTGATTAAAGCTCTAACTGAAAATAAATTAAATCTTTTTGGAAATGAAATCTGCAAAATTACAATTTTCGGCACATGTTTGTAGGAAATGAAACAAATATGAAATATTATTTTTTCTAAAAATAAATTCAAGAAAAATTATTTTATGATCTTTTACACTCTCTATACAGGGTGTTTATTCAGTCCCGGATCCATTTTGATATTTAATGACTCATAAAATAATGAAGATGTAAACAAACTTATGGCATTTATTGATGGAATAACTCATATATTTTCCTTTTCAGGTTTGAATATTTTTACTTTTGTAAATATCGTCTGAGCGTGTTTTTAATTTCAGATAATTTTATTTTCCAGTCTAAATATCTGTACTTTTCTAAATATCGTTTGCTTATTAATTGCATTTTTCTCTCTTTTGTTTTTGTCAACTATTGAAATGTTATGTTTACTTTTGATGTGTTTGTTCTATGTATGTATTCTATCTGTCTTTTGTATGTGATGTTTTATTCGATGGGATATTAAGGAGAATGCATACACCACAAGAGAAAGCACAGATTTTATGGTGGTCATAGAGTTAATTTCCAATCAACTAAATCACTGACTTTTAAGAGTTAATTTCAAATCACTTAAACTGACTGATTTATGAAGATTTGAATATCACTATTCAATAAAAAAAGGATAATTTTAGATTTTTCATCGATCGTTTCAAAGAAAATACGCCAATAAGCGCGCAGATTTCTCAAGATTAATTGGCCTAAGATTATGAAAATGGTGAGTTTTTCTAAATTTTTAACATTTAAAACTTCGTAAATAAGTCTTAGTTGATCGTGGAAAATAGAAACATTCATTCATTTATTTAAAATTTGGTGTGCCCAGAATATTTATCAGAATATGATACCTTACTGCATTAAATTTAGACTTCATAATTTTTGAAATATATTTATAAGCAGGAACAAAATATTATTATTGATTTCATTTCAATCCTTTTGAAAGCAAAAATAAAAACTGAATTTTATACTGAATCTCAAAATTTTTTGTTGAATTATTGTTTGAGATATTACATAAACTATGAAAAATATTTTGTAGTTCACATAAGACTTAAATACCGAGCGATTCTGTTTGCAATACTCATATTCAATAATAATAATAATTAATAAATAACAATAAAGATGATTAATAAAATAAAACGCTTGGTTTTATTTAAAAATATCTTAATATTAATTGCAATTTCGTCATTTACATTTTTAATTAAAGTTGAAGTTTTACCGGAAATGACAACAAATTAGCAAAATATATATAGTAAATTGAACGAAACGATCAAAACAATATAAGTTTGGTATGACTATCAAAATTTGAAGATTAAAAATGTTTTGTTTGAGAATCTATTAAGAGACCAGTGACTTAAAATATTTAATTGAAAATTGTAACGAGCGGTAATACTGGCGAACCGGCTGGTCGCCAAAGGCGGCTAGTACTAAAATAAAAGAAGTAGAATGTAAACTAGATGTAAAGGATATGTTAGTTTACAAGGATTCTGTTATTTGTATCACTGATGATCTTCTTGTACGTTTACCTGATAATAAAAAAGTAACTGGAGATTTCAAGAATTGTAGACTGGAGAATATCAATGGTAAAATAGGTGTACAGCATAAGAAAATACTAGAAATCTATAATGCTGATCTAGAAATAGAAAACAAGTACAATTGTTCTCATAGCTTTTATCAAGAGAATATTTTTACAACTTCTTATAACAATAAACTAAATATTATTTTAAAGGAGGATCTTAACTCTTTAGAGATATTTCTTCCAGAAAATATTTCTTGCCTGCAAACGGATATAATGTTTAGTAGAATTTACTGTGGTACAGGATCTGGTAAGTTATATTGCATATACACTGATGGTTCAAACAATGAAATTATGGACTACCATAAAAATCAGATCACTTCAATTTCACTTAGCTTCTGTAATAAGTATTTATATACATCAGACTCCTCTGGTCTATTGTGTATGTGGGATGTAAGTTACAACATTGTCATTGATAAAATTAATTTAAAGAGCAGTATTGATAAGCTTTCTTCTTTCTATTCTTCAAGTTTTAGTTTAAAAGAATCTCTTCCTTTTGTTGAGGAAGACAATTGATTTTATTATTTAATTAAATAAAAAAGTTTTTAATTCTTGAGATGTCATTGTAATTACTAAATTCTAGTTACTATAGAAAATATAAGAGATCCCATATTAATTGTAAGAGAGAAGAATTAGACTTTAAAAGATTCTTTTTTATTTTAAAATTATAAATTTTTTTGGTTAAGTTTAAGTATCATTTTGGATACATAAAGATGGTTTTTTTTGTATGAACTTTTATTCTAAAACACCTATAAAATCAGTTTTAATTTCTACACCACTTAAAAAGAAAAAGAATTTTTTTAAATAGAGGGTTAAAATGCTTAAATCTAAATTAAATAGCATAATATACTTTTCTCAAAGTGTTTAAATGCAATTTTATGTATATCTGAATTATAATTATCAATAAATTGGTCATTGCTTGTATCATCGTTGCGTCACATGGATAAAAGTCATAAAAATTATAAATATTAACGAATTAAAGAATAGAAGGTATCAACAATAATGAATAATATTTTTTATATGAATTTTCTAAGGGTAACCTAGTTTTCCGTTTTAAAGCCACACCACCCTATATAGTTTATTGTCAAATAAAACCATATATTTTCAATCGTGTTAGTATTTACACTTGAAGGAGTAACTAAACCTAAACTCTGATTAACCATCTCATGTATAGACTAAAACTTATTTACTGCATTTGTTACTATTAATCAACGAGAGTTTATGTGTTCTTTTAGAACTCCTGCCAAAACTTAAGGTCTAAAATTGGGTACTTATTTAAAAAAAACTTTCTTCAGTCTCCCTCTAAAACACCTCCAACTACTCATTGTATGTTTGGAAGATTTTTACTCATTGCAAATGGGTATCTCATTCTATAATCCTAACTCTAAAACCTTTTATTTTTCTACTTCTATATATCTATCTCTAATTACCTCCATGATAAGCTTTTTTATCTTAATTTAGGATAGTTCTAAGATTCCACAAAAATTTATTCCCTCGTACTGTATAAGACTACACCTAGCAATAAAAATGTGATATATAATATCACAAAAGCTTTGTTTGGCGCAGGCACGTCATCCATCAGTGATCTGCGTCATCAAACAAGGTATTTAAAAATTTATCTAAATAGATGAAAGATAATAGATGATCAAAAATAGGGAACAGATAGTAGGGGGTTCCGTAGGTGAATATAATAAAATAAATAGTTTATTAGAATTTTATTTTAGCTTTAATAAAGTTCCTGGTCTACCTTGACAAAAAACATCTCTAAATTTTCTTGTAATTTAAACTACGCCCA
Source organism: Argiope aurantia (assembly GCA_026543865.1). Taxonomy (NCBI): domain Eukaryota; kingdom Metazoa; phylum Arthropoda; class Arachnida; order Araneae; family Araneidae; genus Argiope; species Argiope aurantia. Next base: position 132,475 of record JAPMOR010032718.1, on the reverse strand, counting down.
TAAAACTCTAATTTTATCATACAAAAAATTATGCTTTTACATTATTTGACCCACTTCTTAATACCATGCCATCACACTTAAACTTTCTGCTTGAAATTTAAGATATAACAAGATGATGTATCATTAGTAATAATATATTGCTATGATGTTTTTCGTAAGATTCTGTAAAAAAAGATCAATCTTAGTACCTAAATAACAGGTGATTGGATTTTGGGATATGAAAAAAGTTGGATCAATGGCATTATCTCCCCCCAGAAAATATCAATGGCATTATTTCCCCCCAGGTTAAAATATCAAGAATCTTAAAACAAAAATTTTATAAATAGGTTAAAGAGGTTTTATTCGTCAATGGAAGTTTCAATACACTCACAAATTTTAAAGAACTCGTTTCCCTACGAAGCGCTCTCTCCACATAAATTCTGCTAAATAAGATTGTAGATATTTTTTTAACGCCTTTCATTGTTTTAATTTTAAGTTTTTGCTTGCACCAGTAGGACTCAATATGTTGAGTATGAACACCATTTTCTGGGTTTACAAAGTTTATTGAATGGTTAACTGTTTTATGCTTAAAACCAAGGCTTTCTACCTCACGATAGGCAGACCATTGATCAGAATAAATTATTGAGCCAGGACGGCACACTTTGCTTATTATTGGAAAGAGAGTATGTTTATCCCTTTTTTCAACAACCTCCATGTAACCTCTAGCCGGAGAAAAACTTGTGTCAACAATCCCAAAAACCCAGATTTGATGGTCTGATACTCGTCTTCTATGGTATTTCTGTTTATGACAAAACAAACTTTCATCAATTTGACATACTATACCATTGCCACCTAACTTAATAGGATACTTTTCAAAATATCTTACACAGATATCTCGTAAATACCTATTTATCGCAGAAACCTTTTGTGGACAGATACCTGTTTTTTCAACAATATCCTTGTGCGATGTATTGGTGCTCCACAAGTAGATTGTAAAAATTATCATCTGTAAATCTGTCCTCGAATTCTCGAAAATAGAGCCAGATCTAATGGACAATGTAGTTTTGTATTTAATACAAAACTTGTTAATACATTTCCAGACAAAATTATCTTTTATTTTTCTATACGCTGTCCATTGCATTGGTTCATAGCAGTGAATACAGTACATGCTTCTTCTTATAAATCCTTTAGATTTAAGGAAATCAATAGAACAGGAGACATCTGTACCTATAAGAGGTAATATATTTGCTCTAAAAAAACTCAAAGTCATTTTGAGGGGTCATATTTTTTTAAAAAAATATCAATGTCATTATTTCCCCCTGAGGGAAATAATGACATTGATCCAAAAAGTTTAAGATGCGATCAAATTATGTGTACCACAAAAGAGGAACCCCTTGAATAATTGACATAATTATTTGAAAATGTGTTATTTTTGTATGAACAGAACATAGGTTTATTTAATATTTATTGTTTAAATCATTTATGACGCACGTTTCATGATTATTCAATTACCTACAATTTTGAATTTTAAAAGAACTTTTTTTGAAGGGGTGAGGGGATTTTTTTGTAGCACCTTAATTTTTTTATTTGTTTGTGCGAATAACAGTTTTTGAACATACATACATTCTGTAAAAAAGTATTTTTAAGTTTTATTACATCAGTGTAAAGAGCTTATGTTTTAAGGATTTAAGATTCAAGGTTTACAAATATTTAGTAAATTAAACCTTCTCATTAAATTTATTTTTTGATGAAACATGAAAGTTTATTTGATATTACAAAAATCAATTTATCCTATAGAAGTTATAATCAGTATCGAGGTTTTATAAAAGGAGAATGCTTTAAGATTATATTTGTTATGATTTGTGTCTATGAAGGCAGAATTATAATTTGAAGTATCTAAGAAAGATATCATTTTAGAACCCCTAGTTCGTATACGTATTTATATACTTTATTAACCAATAATATGTAGAAATCTAAAGGGGTAGCATAGTTGCCAATAACTAATGTAGTCAATAATAACTATAGAACAGATAGAAATGTAATCAATAATAATTACGGCATATTTAATTCATACCTTTACAATTCAATTTACAAAATTTAACAAAATAATAATAAAAAAAAACTCTTAAAGTATTATTTATAGTAGACTGTTATTATACAGGGCATAAAAACACCCTTCATTTTAGTTACCCTTAAAATAAATGTCAAATTCAAAAATAGACTTTAGATTTAAAATAATCATCCTAGGAGAGAGCAACGTTGGTAAGACTTGCTTACTACGTAAATACAAGAACGATGAATTTCAAGACTCATTAATGAGCACCATAGGAATTGATACTGTCTCAAAAAGAATTTATTGTGATAACAAGAATGTTATGCTAAATATTTGGGATACAGCGGGGCAGGAGAGGTTCTTTTCAATTACAAAAAGCTACTATAGAAATGCAGATGGAATTCTTCTAATTTTTGATGTATCCGATGAAAGATCGTTTAGTTGTATTGATAGGTGGCATAAAAACATACGTGAGGAGTGTGAAGAAACTCCTCTGTTTCTTATTGGACACAAGAGAGACAAGATTGGAGATCAGACATATGAAGACATAAAACATAGATTTTTAAATAAAGCTGAAGAAATTAACACACAATTTTTTAGCACTAGCGCCAAAACAGGTTACAACGTTTCTAATATTTTTGAAGATATGGCTTCGATGCTTATCAGAGTAAACAATACAAGAAAAGAAGATAACAAACCTACAGAACCTAAAGGAGTTAAGAAGGTTGGGAAGAAAAGAAGGAGATTTTGCTGTTAGTGTATTAAAAATTATTTGTGAGTATAATTCATTGAATTTTTTTAAACGATTGAAATTAAAGCTTTAAGAAAAGTAGATAATTTAATTTAATTTTTTTTATTTGATAACAAGCGTATACTAATAATGTAAATAAATCTCAAAATAAATTCAAAAAGAGTTTTAGCTTTATCGACTAGAAGTTGTAAGCTAAAATGAATATGAATTACAATATTTATTTTTTAGTCTACTATTTTTTTAAGCGCTACAGGTGGAGATAACCCTTTATAGAGACTCTTGCGGATGAACTATGGTTCACTCCTATTTAAGTACTATAAGATCTATAAAAAACCCCCTCTTCTTTTCGAAGCATTGCCCAAATCCGTGATCAGACCATGGATCCACAGTAGACAGTATTAACGGGCATGGTTAGAGAACCCGGGGAAAGGACATCATGGTACTGATCTAATCGGTCCCTATATTTCACTGATTGCACGCACATCCTCTTACACTACCAACTCGTTTAATTAGACTCAGGTCCCCCACCTGTCTCGAGCGATGTGCGCATTTTCCGATAGGACGGTCCGCGAGACCTTTCAACCCTACTTAGTCTAATCCTTCTTTAATAATCTTTTAGAACTCTCCTGAAAGTGCGCTCCATCTTTAGTCCATATGCCTGAACAGGACTTGTCATACTTAGTGGATACTAAGGATCAGCACGTATTCGCATTTCTAAAGACATCCCACTGTGCTAGCCACAGGTTTCAGTCAGGACAAATTAACAACTCTCTATACGGACTATTAATGCTGATAAGACCTTCCATACTCCTCAAGGTGGCGAATACTTTAAAAGGGGCGAAGGGATTCGAACCCTACATCACCATCCTAATGGATAAAGGGTGCTTCCATTGCACCACACCACCTTTGTTCGATAGATATTAGCTCACTGTAAAAACAGCTACCCCGCTCTCAGCCACGTGTAGGCTTCTATCATACGAGAGCATTTAGTCGATGATACAATTGATTAAAAAATATCTCATAGTTTGTTCTGTAAATTACAAAAGTAAAAAATATTTTTGTTAGGACAAATATTTATTTAAAGCCTCTTTCGCCGCTCTCATATGATAAAAGCCACGTGGCTGAGAGCGGGATAGCTGTTAATACAGTGGGCTAATATCTATCGAACTAATCGTATGAGAAGTTCAGTTTTGTTTGTTTTTCTACTAAAACTAATCGGGGTCGAGCTATAATCCTGTATAATTTGCTTTAAAAGAGTGTGCCGTGGTTTAAACAACCCGTTAGGTCCAAAGGATCATGTTCTATGTCCGAGAAGTTCTCAAATGATAGAAGCTACGCTGTAGCTGAGAATGGAACTCCTGTTGATGCAGTGGGTTAAGATCTATCGCATGAAGCACAAAGCTAGGTTATATCTTTACTGTTTTAGTGAATGTGCTGAGTGTGGTTTTGTTGGTTTTTCCTTTAAAAATCAATCCAATTGGAATGGTTTGGTAGTTTTTCCATAAAGCTATCCATCAATGGCCTGGATTAAATTCTAGTGGGCCGAATTTAAAGTCCTAGGGGGGACGGCATGATGTTGATGCTGTATCGCAGAGATACACCGGTTCGAATCCGCTTTTGAAAGTATGAACGAGATCTCAGTTGCTAAATGGGTCGGCCTTGTGGCTAGTATTTTTTTGGTTTCTTTTTCCTCTATAAGCGAAGCCTTCGTTAAGGTATGCTGGAGCTGTATACTCGGTTCTTTATGATTCTGGTTTGGTTTCTGTTGGGTTGACTGTAGGGGTTTGCTTTTTCTGTGTGATTTCTTTACTTAGGATGTTTGTGGGTTCTTAGTGGTCTTTCTGATAATCTTTTTTTTATAGTCTCATTAAAGGTATTTATTTATTTAAGCCTCTTTCGCCATCCATAAATTTCTAGTAGGCGAGATAACCTTCATTTGAATGATATATAATCAAATTGTATGAAGATCGAATAAGAATCAAATCTTAATGCTTGATTACAGCATATAAAAATGTTAAATTTTAAATACAAAGCCTTATACCTACAATATTTTTATATTATATTACTCATAATAAATCATCAGATGTACACTTTCTTGGAAAAAATGTTTTACTTTCAATGTAATTCTGGTAAAAAAATATTTTATTGGTTTTTTTAAGTTTTACTGATGTTTCGAGTCTAGACATCAGCATATAATTATTAAATTTTCTTTAATAGTTTAAACAGAGAAAACACGCATCAAAACTATGAGATTCAGCTCACACATAATCACAACAACCGTGACTTAAAAGTGAATCATAAAATTAATTAATTGTTAATTACACACCAACAAAACATTAAGTTCTTTCTTAACACTTACAAATAGTTCATTAACAAAATGTTGAATATTACGGTTACAAAAGCTTACCATCCTCTCCTATAATATCAGTATTAAATTATTTTATTGGTTTATTCAATTATTCTGATATTTTAAATGAAACCGAGGTTTAATACCAGAAAATAGAAATATATGAAAAAAAGCTAAGAGATATAGAATTATGAAGCTAAAGTACCACAATAAATGGTTTTCTAGAAATGTTATTAATTATTGGAAAACCAAAAAAATTAGTCTTTTAGAAAAATACTTCCGGACAAGCTGCATCCTACTAAATTCTATCATTTACATAAAAAGGTTCTTTTCTTATTAAAATTATTTTTATAAAAATATCATGATTCTTTATCATTTAAAAGGTGATTAAAATATAAAAATCATAAAATATTAAAATTAAAAAACATCTAAAACTACATTAAAGCTTAAATTCTAAAGTGTTATATTTTTAGTGAATTCTTAATTAATGATTTTAAGTTTTTTTTGTCGTATTTTTAAGAAATAGGAGTTAAAAAATATATGTAAAATCTTTTTATCAACATAATTATGATGTCTATAGATTTAATAAATGATTATAAGGACTAACTAAATTATTACTGTGATGTTCTTATCCTTCGTTCTCTGAAAAAGCCATTAATACCGTCTACTAAAAGTCATGGTATGATTCCTTTGAAAATCAAAGCACAATGGGTATGTTTCTTTTGCTGTACTTCGATATCAATGAAAGGACATTTAATTTTAAAAAGTTCTCATTATATTTGTATGGGTAAACTGGAGTTTAAACAGTAATGTCTTATAAAGATTTCTTCTCATCTCTGTAACACCTTAAATTAAATTTATAAATTGTTTTTTAAATGTAATTGTTCATGAACTGTGCTTTTTTCATAGATCAATCTTTTTTGTAATTTATAAAAGTTAATATTCTTTGTTATTTTCATGTAAATATATTTTTATTAAAGAAATGTTGCATTATAGGTGATAACTATCATAGAAATAATCTTTTTATTTTTAATATAGAAATAATTAATATGTTTAAAATGTTAAAGAAGTTTTACTTCAAAACTATTTTTAACATAATCTTACTTCTAAATACATTTTTAGGTATAAAATAAATTATTATTAATTCATTTTTTAGAAAGATTTTATTAAATTAGTAAAACTGTTTTATAAAATATTGCTGTAGAGTTTGCTTAGCATAATAATTTCTTATTCTCTGAATCTGCTATTTAAACTTAATTAATTTTATACAGTTACAATAATAATTTATTTTTTAATTTAACAAAAATTATTTGCTTTTAAATATTTTGCATTAAGTATTGGTCGTTGAATAAGCCAAATATGGAATGTAATATCATACTAATAAATATAGAAACCATATTAAGACATATTAAATAATAAACATATTGTTTTAAAAACTTTTATCTCCTAGAGTGCTCCTGTAAATATTCTACAAGCTCTAGTATGATGATATTTATTAATCAGAATGATGGATAAAGGGTTTACTCCCATAAAAAAATATTTTTTTAAATAAAACGAATAAATTGTAAAAATTAACACATTCTTATCTTCCTTTTATTTTAGAAATCCAAATCCAAAATTTTAAACCATTAAAACATAAAAGAACCTATTTAAGATGTAAACTACTCAAAGGTTTATTAGTAAAAGATTTTATTTGTAAAATACAAATTAGTTACTAAAAACAAACTAAATATTGTTTATACAAAAGTAATTTGTTTTTAAATAATAGAAATATAAGGAAATATAACTACAATACAGTTATTGTTTCAATTTTTATAATATGACACTCAGGTTAAAACAAGACAGTGTTTAAGAATTTTTAAAAGTTAACTTAAATTATTAAAATTTATGATTTAAATCAATTTTTAAAAATTTAACAGGTCATAAAATAAAAACCTGTCCTACTAAGAATATTACGAATTATTGATTACTTTGATTCAAAACACAAATAATATTAAAACAATACAATAAATAAAAACTTTTGGTTCTTATTGGTTAATTTTTAGTTCTTCCTCAACAATCTTAGATTATTTACCTCTCCTTTTTTTACAAATAAATAATATTTTTTTTTATCAGAAATATGGAAACAAACTCAAGGGTAAAGAAAAACATGAAACAGAAGTTCAGATACATTTCTAAATCTTATATTGCTAAGAATCACATTAAATATCCAGGAAATGCAATATGTAATCAAAAATACAAATCCTATTCCTTGTTTTTCTTTGTGCTTCTTCAGCAGTTTAAGTTTTTTTAATACCTATTTCTTCTGTGTTGCACTCACCCAGTGTTTTGAAATATTTGCAATTACCTCACCAATCAGTTCTATGGGTGCCTGGTGTTTAGTCCTTTGTATATCGCTTTTTAAAGAAGCTTACGACGATTATATGAGGCATGAAAGAGATAGAGTTATTAATAACCAGACTTACATAAAGTATACTGAAGAGGGATTTAAAAGGATTTGCAGTGCTAATATAGAAGTTGGTGATTTGATTTTACTGGAGAAAAATGAAAGAGTACCTGCAGATATGGTACTTTTGAAGACTGCAGATCTGAGTGGACAACTCTTTATAAGGACCGACCAATTAGATGGAGAAACTGATTGGAAATTGAGAACTGCAGTTCCTAGCACTCAAGCTTTACCTTTTCAAGATATAATGAACGTAATTGTTTTAGCTGAGTCTCCTCACAAAGATATTTACTCATTTAAAGGTAATGCAGGTCTTGACGAGCTTAGTGGTAGTTTTTTGCAGACAGTAGAGTTAGAAATTCCTAAAAAAGAGAATTTTATTACAAGATATGTCGAGAAGATTTTTTCTAATAAAGAAAATAAAGAGGAAATTAAATCAGAAAGATGTAATGTAGACATAGAATCAATTGAGTGGGTTTATAATACATCCCCTTCAGAAGCATCAAATGGGATAAATAAAACTAAAGATACAACATTTAATAGGGAAATCGATTCTAAAAAATCGATGGATAATTTCACTGGTTCTCATATGAAGGATGTTGATAATAATAATAAGAAAGAAAAAAAATAATGTTCAACCAAACAGTCTAGAAAATTATAATGAATTCGAAGATATCTTAGATGAAAATTTAAAAAATGTAAAATCATTAGATAATAATTTAAATTATAGTGATGTTACCCGTCAAGAAGATGCAGATATGTCTCAAAAGGAAAAAATTGATAATATTTTATTGAGCGAATCTAAAGATGATTTAATTCTGAATAATTCATTGAGGAGGAATAGAAGTTCACCTGAAATCCTTGAAGAAAATAATATAAACGATCAAACTAAAATAAAGACTGTAAAATTGGATGATGAATCTTATTTAGCTAAACCCATTGAATCTACAAGTACAGTGGAACCTTTAAATTTAGAAAATATGCTATGGATGAATACAGTTGTAGCTACATGTCCTGCTTTAGGATTTGTTGTGTATACAGGAAATGATACACGAGCAATGATGAACACTTCAAAGCCTAGAAATAAAGTAGGGTTGTTTGATTTGGAGTTAAACATGTATAGCAAATTTTTAGGAATTAGTAGCGCAGCCGTTGCTTTATTATTTACGTACATGAGAGGATTAACAGAGTCGTCTATTTTTATTTTTGTAAGGTTTCTGGTACTTTTTTCTTCTGTTATTCCTATATCTCTAAAAGTTACCATATATATGGATAGATATGTATATGCTTACAATATTACGAATGATGAAATTATAAAGGGCACTATCGTAAGAAATTCGAGTCTACCTGAGGAACTTGGAAAAATAAGATATTTTCTTTCAGATAAAACAGGTACTTTGACTAAAAATGAAATGGAGATGAAAAAGTTACATTTAGGAACAATTTGCTACACAAAAGATCTTAATGATGAGATTTCTAATAATATAATTAAATATCTTCGTAAGGTTGATGTTCAAAAAGAAGTTTTTGCAAGAGGAAAGAAAGATTTAAATACTAGGATTTATGAACTCGTTCAAGCATTATGTGTGTGCCACAATGTTACACCGGTTATATCCTCTGGTGAATTAACTTACCAAGCTTCTAGTCCAGATGAAATTGCAATTGTCAGATGGACAGAATTAGTAAAGATGAAGTTGTATAAAAGAGATAGAGAAAGTATTACTATATTAGATCCATTGGATAATGAACAAATTTATGAAATTTTGTACATCTTTCCTTTTACAAGTGAAACAAAAAGAATGGGAATAATTGTAAAACACCAAGATGAAATATTGTTTTTTGTGAAAGGTGCTGATGTGGTTATGACAAAGATTATCAAATCTAATGAATGGGTTGAAGAAGAGACAGAAAATATGGCACGTGATGGGTTTAGAACACTGGTTATTGCTAAGAAAAACTTATCAAATGAGGATTTTAAAAAGTTTGAAAAACAATATGCGAAAGCCACGCTTAGTTTAGATAACAGAAGTGAGAAAATAGAGAAAGCTTTGAAGTTGATAGAAAAGGATATGTGTGTTTTAGGGTTGACAGGTGTTGAAGATAAATTGCAGGACAATGTTAAAATTACTTTAGAAAATCTGAGGAATGGTGGACTGAAGGTTTGGATGCTGACAGGTGATAAAATAGAAACGGCTATTTCAATATCGATCTCTTCTAGAATTTTCAGTAGAACTACAAATTTTATGGTTATAGCTAATCAAACTTCATTGACTGAGATTAAATCTAAGTTTAGAGAGTTAGAAAGATCGGACTATGATGCTCTTGTAGTTGATGGGACTTCTATATCCGTAATTATTGATAAATGCTTTGATGAGTTTATTGATTTAGCATCTAGCTTGGATGCTGTAGTAGGATGTAGATTTTCTCCAACTCAAAAAGCACTCGTTGCTAGAAATTTAAAAAATAGAACTAAAAAAATAGTATGTTGCATTGGGGATGGTGGAAACGATGTATCTATGATTACGGAAGCTAATGTAGGTATAGGGATTGTTGGAAAAGAAGGAAACCAGGCATCTCTAGCTGCAGATTATTCAATAGAAAAATTTTGTTTTGTTTCTGATTTATTTTTTGGCATGGTAGAAGCAGCTACAAAAATAGTTCACTGATAGCTAATCTAATAATTCATAGAGGAACCATTTTATCTGTTCTACAGAGGCTATTTTGTGCAATGATTTCTTTTATACCCTTTAATTTTTTTAAGGGTATCATTCTTGTAGCCTTTGTTACATGTTATACCTTCTTTCCTATATTTTCAGTCGTTACAACTAATGATATTTCTAGGAATGTTAGTTATCGATTTCCTGAATTATATAAAGAACTAATGGAGAATACACTTCTATCTATAAAGGAATTTGCATCCTGGAATCTTATGTCTTTTTATCAGGGAACAATAATAATGTTATCTTTTTTATATTTCAAACAAGAGTTGTTTGCATTTTCCACATTAACATTTTCATGTCTTATTGTCAATGAAATCTGCATGGTAGGATTAACTGTTAGTAAGATCAATAGTAAGGTACTGTATGCCTGTAGTATTTCGATATTCCTCTATATGTTAAGTTTTATCCTGCTTCGTGGTTCATTATACATGGATTCACCAATATATATTTTTATTCCCACAGTATTAGGTGTTAATTTTTTGGCTATTTCTCTCAAACTTATACAGATGCTCAAAGAATACTTCCAACCTCCTACTTACACTAAACTAGATAATAATGTTTAATTTTCTATTTTAAGATATTAACAGTTAATTAACTACAGTAAAATTTTTCTACTAATCTTTATTTTAATAAATTAAATTGTAATTTGATGTGTATTCTAAGTATTTTTAAAAATTATAGTCTTACTTAGTCAATTAGAATTATAATAGTCGTATGGCCCACATTAGACATGCTTAAGTGATGAAATACTTAAATTAAAGCGTTTTAATATAAAATTATATGAAAAATTGTAAATTAAAGATTAGTACTGTTGTATAAAATTAATAAAATATTTTTTAATGCATATAACTTTTTACAAGATATAGATAGCTAAACATAGTTATTTTAATTACAAATTACAGCAGTTTTAAAATAATAATGATATTAGAGAGACAAAAAGTTTTTAAAGATTTTTTACTGCAACAGAATTCTTTTGCATACGATAATTTACTATTATAAAATTTTTAATTAAATATGAGAAACTTGGAGACGAAACTTAGTATTATATAAAAAAAACTTTAATTTGATATTTCCATAAAAATTTAAACTGAAGATGTCCTTAAGTCACTTATGGTACAAATAATAGCTATTGATGTTGTTTACAAGATTGTTTTATGCAAATCAGACGTGTAATTAAGAAAAGGTAATCCTGTATGTATTTCTTTTGATCGATTCTTTATAATCATATAGAAAAATTTAGGATAGTTTAGTGGAAAAATGAGTGAATAAAATATGATTGAAATACAAAACCTCCAGTTGATTAAATTTGATTCAATTTTTTTAATCCTAAAATGATATTACAGGTGGCAATTTTGAAACTAACTGGTTAAGCACTAATATACTAGATAGTTATTAATTGAAAGATTGAAATTTATTAATCTAAGAAATTGTAACATTTTTGAATAAGAATTTAGGGAAATCCCTTTAAGTACTCCATAAAATATCATATCAAACTTAAATGTAAAGATGTAATCGACCAAATCAATGAATGTTTGTTTATCAAATTTAAAAATTCAAAGGGAATGAGCTTTAATTTACCATGTAATGTTTTTGCCATCTTCACTACAAGCTATTTTATAGAAAAGGGATTCATCGATTAAGTTTAAAAATATGAGAAGCTTCTATTCTGACTGGTTGCTGCTCTTGTGTAAGAAAGAAAGCTTTGAATTTAAAAAAAGCTAACTGCTGTTTTCTTCATTTGCAAATCCGAATATAGACATTACACTTTATATATTGACTTATTTAAAATACGCAACAATTCTAAATAAAAGCTGTGAAAGGACTAAAAATATTTTAAGTCTTATTAAGTTAATTTGTGTGTAAAAATTGGTTACAGGCAACAAATTTTAAATATAAGGGTATTTTAAGTGTTAAAAGACTATAGTAAAACTCTTTAACATGATTATTTTCAATTTTTACGGTAAGGGATTTCGGCGAATTAATTTAATTGAATCGATGATAACATTGATACAAATAAATGATTATTCACTCGTCATGTTGCTATTAAGAAAAGTTAGAAAGGCGTATAAATCAAGAATTTTTTGTAATTATGTTTTACAAACACAGCCATATATAACCCGTTCTTAATTTATCCAATTCTTTTGTATGTCGATAAAACAATTGTATTTATACAAATAACAATATTCTAAAAATCTATTTCAGGTTATATAAGTCATTTTCTAAACCTTATATTATACAAGAGACTAGAGTCCTAAAGCCAATGGATGGGCTACCATTCCGAGAGGATAATGGTGCGGGTTCGACTCCCCGTGGGCTCTAAAAATTGTCAAAATGGGACTTGTCAGTTCAACAAGGGGAGCTAGACTAAGTAGGGTGAAAGGTCCTGCGGGAGGCCTATCTGAAGCTGCGAATATCGTTCGAAACAGATGGGAAACTCGAGTTTAATTAAACGAGTTTGTAGTGTAAGAGGATGTGCTTGTAAGCAGTGGATAATATGGATTGACTATACCAGTACGATGATGCTCTCTCCCCGGGTTTTTAACCACGCTCGTAAATACTGCTTACTGTGGATAATCTACATTTTCGGCATGGATTAGGGTAAGGTTATTGGGTTGGTTTTCCCGGAATCAAAGCCCAATGGATATGATCGTGCTCTCCGCATAAGGCTACATAAAATGAGGGGGTTTTAGTGAGTAAGAATCTCACAATACTCTAGTGGAACTGAACCATAGTTCACCCGCGAGAGTCTCTATGAAGATTTCCTCATCTGTAGCACACACAAAAAAAACAAGAGATTATTATGTTATAGAAAAAATAAAATATTTTTATTGAAACTTACAAAAAAAATGATGCATACCAGTAGAAATCTCTCTAACTCATAAATTTATAAGCAGTATCTGAAAATAGTGTTGGGATTATAGCTTTTTAAAACTTACTTTGTTATATTTTAAAAAGAATTTTTATTGCTCTGAAATACGTCCTTTATACAATCTATGTTCTAATAATCAAGCATAGATTCTCATCCTTATAAATTAAACTTTAGAACATAAAACTATTAGTAAAAACTTTACATAAATAAATTTTATAGTAATTTTAAAAATCATCTCTCTCTAGGGATTAAAAATTAATCTTTATAAAAAATCTACCTATATTAAACTGTAAAATCTTTAACTCTAAGTGAAAAGCAAAATTAGTAAAAGTTTGCCTTCATAACACTTTGTTATCCTCTACTTTATTTTAAATCACAATAATCTCTTTATATTTTATTGTTTAAGTTATTATACATAATATCTTGTGATTCAAATAATTCTGATCTCAATGATTTAGAAATAGTAATTGGATGTACATAACTACATTCATCATCTTTTATACAGCTCCCATTACAATAATCTTTACAGATCCCATCTCCAATGGTATTCATAAAACCTAATTCAGGATTAATGTTCTTAAAGTAATATGTTCTATTCCTAATATTTCTATAACATTTATCAGCAGACTTGTAATCGAAGAACTGTATGTAAATATTTCCTAAAAGATGATTACAAACATTACTAGAAATAATGATCTCAGTAATGTATCCATAAGATAACGAACATTCTGTAAAAGTATCTTCATAGACATAATCAACATGAATTTGAGTCTCAAAATCGTTTAAACTAGAATAAGCATCATTTTTAGGAAAAAGATATAAGTTTTTTTAGGACTACAATCTTACTTTTATCTACTTTTGTATGTTTCTTAATGCATTGTTCTCCATGTTTACAGCTATTCGTTTTTGAATAGAACAAACAAATATACCTATTCATTTAAGGATATGAAATAGAAATTTAAAATATTTTAAACTACTAAGAAAACTTTAACTTAAAGAACTGTTTTTAGAATAAAGTTAAATTTGAAGAGGAGAAATTACAATTAACATCTAAAAATTAAACATTTCTGTAAACTAAATATATCATTACATATCCTTTCTAGATTGCATTTAACTACATGATCATAAAAATTAGGTTAGTTTTCTTACAGTTCAGCCAATAAAGTCAGTAAAAAAATTCCTCCTATCGCTGGCACACACAAAAAAATTTTATTAAAAAACTACGCAGCGGTAAGAAATAAATAGATTATATAATATAAAATTTAGGAGATAAAAGCTTCGGTCTTACAAAAAAAAAACTCACTCTTCCTCAAAAAAGTAAGTCCAATAACTTAAGAACACAGATTATTTTGCCTTTTTTTAAAGAACCTGTTTTGAGGGGTTGTTTCTTTTAGTTTCGCTAAGGTCAGGAATTAGGATTTTTTTTGCTGCCACAGGTAAGTGAAGATTTTGCAAGAGGATGTCGTAAGTGAATTGTGGTTAATTTTTACTTGCCAATGTGAGATTCATACTCATTAAAAACCTTTCTTTTAAAGTAGATCATAAGGGCAGCACTATGATATCTATTGGGCTTTGATTCCGGGTGAAATAAACACTAGCCTTACCCTGATCCATGCCATACATGTAGATCATCCACAGTAGGCAGTATTTACGAGTATGGTTAAAAACCCGGGGAGAGAGCATCATCGTACTGGTATAGATAGTCCATATTATCCACTGGGTGAAAACACATCCTCTTACATTACCAACTCGTTAAATTGGACTCAAGTCTCCTAACTGTTTAATGCGATGTGCACAGCTTTATATAGGCCTCCTGCAGGACTTTACATAATACTTAGTCTAGCTCTTCTTTTATAACTGACAAGTCCCACGATAAAAAAAAAATTTTGTGAGCCCACAGGGGCTCGAATCCAAGACTATTATCTTCCAAAGTTATAACCCATCCAATGGGCTATGTTCTCTTTAGAAATTAAGATAATACTTTTAAATTTTTAGGTTTTTAATATTTGTAATAAACTTTCATTGGTTAACTTACCTTTTAAATGTTATATAAGATGTAAAATAAAGCATCGGATCAAATAGAAATTAGCAAACTTGCATTAAGGGTTTTTTAGATAAATTATTCAATAAAAATACCACGTTTTAGTACAAAAACGTAAAATATTCTCATAAAATGTAAAAAAGATATCTTATGAACAAAATTCGTATTGAAGAATTGTAAAAAAGAATTTATAAGAGTCACATACTATAAATGTACAAGATATATAAAGTTATTTATTAAATGAATCTGGAGTATTTTAAAGCCTAGAAGAAATTTTTACCATCAATTTTTAAACTTCTTTTTTTTTGTAAAAAAAAATGATAAAAGAATAAGTTTTACAATTATTTGAATCATCTTGAGTATTTATTTTACAAGTTGCTTATTATAATTTAAATATTTATATTTCATAAGATACCAAAAATTCACATTATGTCTTATTCACGTATCTAATTAAATTAAAAAAAGTCATAGAAAGTTTTTCTTAGAAGTGAAAAATTATTCTAGCCACAAAAAATGACAAATCAAATGTACCAAATTTCTTAAATCCTAATATAAAATAACCATAAAATCCTAACTAAGATTTTGTAATATGATAATGGATCATATATTGTATATATATACTGTTGAATTATTTTAAAAATTTATAATCATGATCAATAAACCCAACTTAAACAACATATACAATTAATGGTCAGTAATATAGCTTAGATACAGTCACCGTAATTACAAATCTCTTAAGTAAGGTTCCTTTAAAAAAGTGCTGTTAGATTCTAAAAAGTGTTTATTTAGAATTAATTATCGTATTATTGCATATGTACCCAATTTGATGGCTAAGATTAGCTTCAATCTGAATCATAATGTTTCAGATGTGTACTTATTAAATTAAACCAATAGTTATGACAAGTATGTTTAAATAACCTTCCATATGATAATAATTTACTAAATATCTATATTATTTGCTTAATAAACAGTAACTGAGAAGAAACGAACTATTAAAATTTGATAAGCTTTATGAAGAAGTAGGAAATTAAGGGATAATTACAAAGTTCTCAAAAAAATTAACTTTTAAATAAATTAACCTTGTTTGACGGTACCATTTTACACATAAAAAAAATATTTATTTTTATTATCTCCCTTTAAAAAAATAAATTATTCCTTAAGGAATACCTCTAGGTACTAAATAATTTTCAATAGATGACAATTTATAAGCTGAATCACTGTGTTCTACTGTTATATCATGTTCAACATTAAAAGTGTCTAGTTTAACTATTTTTTCACCAATTCTTAATCCACAGGTGTCATCATCAAAAACAACAAAACTCATATTATCTATATCATATGGTAAACTTATTAAAATATTATCATCCGGATTAAATTTATACTCCTTATTCTTCATTTCAGAAAGTTGTATTGGACAGTACTTCCCCTTAACTGTGCTAGAAGATCCTATAATTTCCTTTTCTTCTAAAGGAATCTCTTCTATTTTAATCTCATCAAGCTCCTGTATAGGAATTTTAGGCTCAAATGTAAATTTTTTTGTTGCTTTCTTTTTCCTGTTCATAAAGGATAAAAAATAAATTTTTAATAAGCTAAAAAAAGAAGAAAAAACAAATTTTATTAACAGTACTAAGTTGTAAAATAACAATCTAAAGGCATTTAACAGACACTATAAATAAAAATTAGAAGATCGAAAAAAAATATTAATTTCCAAAGTAGTTAAGTACATATAACCACAAGTATTCTATAATGATAAGAAAATGTTCAAATATGTGTTTGTACAAGTTCAACCGTTGTTTAAGAGTCATCACTGTTCTTTCGATACTAAAATAAAGATTTTCCATTTTATAGGCAACGCATTCCCAGGAATATTTAGCCTTGAGATATTCATAGTAGACTGATAAATCTGAGTAGTTTCCATTAATTTTTTCAAGTACTTTAATTGCGATATCTTCAGATGTAGGTTTACAAAATGTTATAGCGTCTTTCGGTAACACTTCGTGGATAGCACCTACATTTGTAGAAATTACATGTAATCCACACATAGCAGCTTCTAGAATAGCCAAGCAAAATGTCTCTGTAAGTGAAGTATTCAGAAATACATCTCCTGTACGTAAAAAATCTGCAACAGAAGAGTGAGGAATGTCTCCTAGTATATGGACCCTATTTCTCATATTATTTTCATCAACCATCTGCTCGAGTTCATCCTTCTTGTTCCCGGATCCAGCAATGAATATATGAATTTCATCATCAGATTTACAAATTATTGGAATTGCTTTTATTATTAAATCTATTCCTTTTCTATACACTAATCTCGACATAATAATAACTCTTTTAGTCTTCTCCTTAGATTCCTTAGGATAAAACTTATCAGAAATAACGGCATTAGAAATGACATGGATTTTCGACCTATCTACTTCTAACCTTCTCATTACATTCCGCTTGCTCGTCTCTGAAACACAAATTATCCTATCAACAGGTTTTAAAACAAATTTACATATTTTATTCACAACTATGTTTTCGGGAGGACCTTCCTCAAATAAGGAATGTTCTGTTACAATTGT
Organism: Argiope aurantia; assembly: GCA_026543865.1. Taxonomy (NCBI): domain Eukaryota; kingdom Metazoa; phylum Arthropoda; class Arachnida; order Araneae; family Araneidae; genus Argiope; species Argiope aurantia. Next base: position 114,708 of record JAPMOR010032718.1, on the reverse strand, counting down.
AGGTATATTCAGTGTCCTTGCATGGAAAATACTTTCTATACATAGATTAGACATTGTTTGATGACCATGAACAATGTCTATAGCTTCGGCCTCAAATATCTTTTTAAATACGAGAAAATTGCTAAACATGCTTGAAAAGGTTGTGTTCATAGCTATAACGGGAAAATCAAGAGCATAGACTTTAATATCGTTAAATTCATTTGAATCTTCCATATCAGATTTTGAATGAGTAATTACAATTACCTTGTGTCCTCTCCTTATCAAGAATTTAGAAAAGTATCTTATATGAGTTTCAATTCCTCCAGTGTAGGGATAGTAAAAATCTGTCACAAACGCAATGTTTAGTTTTCTTTGCATTTTGGGTTAAAACTAATAAAAGGTTTATAATGTAAAAGAAAGTTTTAAAATTCTTAAAAGAAGGAAAAGATGCATTTAAAGTAAAATTAATAGTCAAAAAACCTTCTTTATTGAGTCTACAAAATAATTTGTAAATTTCATACTAATTTTAAAATAATTTTTCTTCTCTAATAATATTTTTATAAAAGTAAAAAAATAAAATTATGTTCTTCAAATGATCATTTTTAGTTTAAAAGATCTTTCTGTGTGTTTTAAAGTAGAAAAAACTAAAAAGGCGTTGCTTACACCCTTATGCTAATTTTTTATTATTTCCCTCCAAAAATAATTTTTTTATTTAATTTATTTTCCCATCTAAAACTAAATAAAAATATCTGAGAGATAAATATTTGGATCTTTAAACAAGAAATTTTAAATTAAAAATATTTTTGCATAATATAAAGTGTGTTTGTACGTTAAAAGAATACGGAAAAATTTAAAAAGAATAAAGGAGAAAATTAATAAAATTATGTAAAACCAGAGTAGCGAAATACTCCCTGTGAGGTACTGCTCTAAGATAGATTAAGTAGCAATATTACTGTCACAAGGAGAATCAGAGTTTGTCCTTGTTTTTTTTTTTTTTTTTTTTTTGCTTTTAAAGAGCCATATAAACCCTAAAAATTTTATTATTCTAAAAAAAGGGGATAATTATACCCCTTATGAAATCAATAAATATTTTTAGTTTTTATAAAACATCTAACAGCTTAGACGAAACGAAGCCTAACAATTACTAAAACATTTTGTTAGCTCTATATATTTTTTCATGCTATCCATACTTTTTTTCTTATATACTTTATTTTATAATCTGAAACATAGTTTGCAATAGATGATTTTTCAGAATGTTAGGGCCTAAAAATGATAGGCTTGATGTAAATCTGTCATCATTCATTATGCATCCTACAAATATGTCTCCAAAATTTATCAGTAAAGAAATAAGTTTATTTTATTTAATAACAAATAAACTATTTTTTCTAAAACAATTCTAAAAAAATATGCTTGGAAGAGTCAAATAATTATCAAAATAAGCGTTTTTCCTCTCGTTATGATCCAACGATCAAAAAAGCATTAGCTTGAAAATATTTATTTTAAAAAATTATAAAAAATACCCCCTAACAAATTGTTATGGTACAAGATCAAAATAAATAGCACAGAAACAGCAATAATAATAAGGAAAATTAATGTTATTGCTTATTCGATAGAATTTAATTTTTTTTTAAACTTCAATGTAATAACTGTCCATAATTCTGTAGCATAACATCCTTTGAGAAAAAAATTATATTTGACCTATTTATCCCACTAAAATTAAATAACTTCTAATAGTCTTTATAAGTGTAAAGTTGGATAAATTTTACAAAAAATTATTTATTTAACATTTCTGATACTATTTGAATGTAGCACTTTCAAAGGGTTTATTAAAAAAGGTTATATCAAAATAGGGAAATTTCCTTTAAGAGTATTGTTAAAGGTTTTTCAGAGATATAGTCCCCTCTTTTCAAAGATATAGTCCACTACCATAATTTTTTTATAAAAAAAGTACCCTTAAAATGGTTAGAAAAGCAAGAAAAATAGTGACATTCGAAATTTTTGAAATTGTTAAAAGACTACTAGATGATGAAGCTTTAAAAATTAAGGATATTGCAAATATGGTTGATTGTGTCCTAAGACTATATCTAGGATATAAAAAGGTTTAGGAATAGATGGATTTAAACCATTTATTGAAAAATACAAAGAAACCGTTGCTCAAAAAAACTCGACCTTAGATTCAAAATCCCTTATTATTAAAAATATGATAGCTTGTAGTAGTGATATTACATTAAAAGAGGTAAGAGACGAAGTATTGGAAAAGCTAGGAGGATTTTTATCACTTCCGACGATAAGCAGGAGAATGAGCAGCCTTGGAATTACAAGAAAAAGATTATCTTTGATACCGGAAGAAAGAAATTCTTTAGAAAAAATAAATCTCAGAGCAATTTATGCCTTAGAAGTTTCATTATACAGTATCTCTAATCTAGTTTTTCTTGATGAAACTGGATTCAATTTGCATACTTCACGTGCATATGGCTATTCTCCAAGAAATACAAAGGCTTACGTTCTTGTTCCTGCAAACAAGGGTAGGAATTTAAGTTTATGTGTAGTTTCTTATGATGGATTAGTTGCTTATGAAACAAGAAGAGCTGCATATCAATCAGCTTATTTTATTGAATTTATTGAAAATTTTTGGTTCAATAGTTTAGAAATAATGTACAGAGGATTCTTATAATGGACAATGCAAGATTTCATTACTCAAAAGATGTTTTAGAAAGTTAAGAAAAAGCAGGATTCCATACATGTTTTTACCACCGTATTCACCTCAATTAAATCCATTTGAGGAGTTTTTTCGATGATAAAAGCTACATATAATTCATCAAATGATCCTAGTAATACAATAGAATGCAATTTGGACAATGTTTTCAACAATAATTTAAATCCACTTTGCAAAAATTTTTATGAAAATATGGTTAAATGGCTGGATAAAGCAAGACAAAGGCAAGAATTTATCTAGTACATTAAATTCTTTTGATTGTGTTATATTTATATCATATATGAAATAATATACACTTTTTTTTGAATATTTATGCTTTTTTATAAAAAATTATGGCAGTGGACTATATCTTTGCAAAACCCTGTAAATTTAATACGAGTGTCCTACATAAAAAATATTCATATAAGCCCTCATCTAAAATACAGATAGATTATATTTCAAGTTTCTAAACCCATTTAATACTATAAATCATGGTAATACAAAGAATTGTTACTAAAAAGTATTTTTTGATGAAACATCGTTAATAGCTTTTTTAAAGTAAAAAAAAAAAAAAATTATTACTTTTAAGATTGTTAAAAATGTATATTAACAATAAAATGTAACTTTCAGATGAACTATTTAATAAACTATCAGCTTTAACTAAAACAAAAAGAATTTGTATATTTATCTCGTGGTTATAGTGCAGTTTATTTTAACTAATTTTAATCCTTCAAACTTTGTGATCTATAATTCCAGATGTCTTTTAATCCTGAACAAGGGACATTTAAAAAGAACAAACTTTCACTAAAGAGCATAGGACATTTCCATTCCCATTTTTTATATGAAACATAATTTTTTTTAAAATACAAGAGGATTTCAAATGATAAAAAAATTTGAGGTAAGCGCTTTCGATGAGTGAAGCCTTCTTGGTCTTCAATGTATAGGTTTGACATCATAATTTGTTCTAACAAAGCTTGTAAATTAAGATACAAACTATGAAAAAATTCTTCATTTGAAAATTTAAGGATTGAAAAAACTCTAGTCTCGAGAATATTTATATTATTTTTGAATGATACTAAATATAAACTCCTCAAATAGGAAACAGGGCTGGGTCGAACCCCATCTGACGTATAATAAAAAATGTTTACCTCTGCTTGTTCAAAATACTTTTCTGCTTTAACCGAAATGAAAGGAGACGACAAGATTGTCTAAAATCGATTAGTCAAACTTTGGGAAACTTAAGTATAACAAAGGACATCATGTAGAAGGTGTTTAAATTCTAGGCATTATAGAAAGGACTACTGAGAGAAGAATAAAATTAATTGATGTAGAAAATAGATCGGAATATACGATGGAAAAAGAATTTCCTAAAGGAATATCAAAAGAAAGTATTATTTTCTCAGATATTATATGTGTAATGGATACAATCATACTACAGATAGGTTGACAGACCATAAACAGCTAATTACCTAAAGTATTTTCAAGATCCTATCACTGGTGTGCAAACAAACACCATTAAAGTCCTTTTGTCAGCTCTCAAGGTTGATGTACCATATAGGGAAAGGACAAAGAAAAAGATCTAGCTTTATTTGGTCAGGTTTATGGTTTTAATAAATGAAAAAAGGTCATATCTTGTATAAAACACCCAAATATTTGTTCTAGTTTTTTCTTTATCAATTTTTATTTTACCATTTTAAGGGTGAATTTGGTTATTGTTAGCTTTTGGGGCCCTTTTTCTCACATGAAAAAAAATTAAATATTTAATGATAAATGTGTCATAAATTAGTAGCAAAAGAAACTAAACGTACATTATCATTACAGAAATCATTAACAGTAGCTTTATACCTAAATTTAAATCGCTGGGTTTGGATATGCACCTTTGAAATCTTCCTAAAGTCTTTTTATTATCTGAGTATGGATTGAAAAATCTTCAAAATCGACTCAGTATAGCTTATAAGTAATAGTATTATCTACCTACCTCATTATTATACAATTGTAAACGTCCTCTCTAACAATCTGTCACCATATGAGTAGCAGAACTTACAAAATCTTTTATAAAATTTACAAAATTGCTACTGCGCCTTCTTTATATAATTAAATGCAGTCATTTGTTGATAAGTTTAAAGATGTTGCAAAATTAAAAACGTCTTACCCAGTTTTAGTTCTTCTAAAAAGTTAAGCCAATTTCACTTTTAAGGATAAAAAAATTAAAATTCAAAAAGGGCCCCCAAAACTAACAATAACCGTGAATTTTTAAATTTTTGTTTTATATAAAAAAAATGTGTCCGTAACTCCATATTAACCTTTTACTAATAAATCCAGTTCTTCCAAATCTCTACATAGAAGTTTATGTTTGTTTTTATTAGTCCAACTAATACTTTAATATGAAGGAAATAGGAAGCTTAATCTAATGCGTAATTAGTAGCAAACTGAATATGTCTATTTTCTTATGTTTCTGTAACGGAAGCAAGATGATTCATTAGATTAAATCATTATACACAGGACTACCTAGGTTATAAAGTTTAAGTGGTTTTAAATAGTACTAAGCTCTCTTTAAAAGTCTAAGAGTTTGATTCTTTACAGAAAAATCCTACTGTTAGTATTTTTCGTTTAGAATCTCTTTATACAGCCATAGTTATTTCTTTAAGACTTATACTAGATTTACCATTACTTAAATGTGAGTAAGATTTCTATATCTCAGTTGGTAAACTACTAGTCTGAGAGGATAATGGTAAATAGTTTTACGCCACGTAAGACTTAAGCTTTATTCATAAGAAGGATTAGACATAGTAGAGTTAAGGATCATTTGAGAGGTCTATATTAAGCTTTTCATTGCTTGAAACGAGTTGTTACTTTAGTCTAATTAAACACAGTGGCGTAAGATGTTGCATGCAACCTGTGCATGATATTTACTAAAAACTAATACGATGATGCTCTCTTCCTGGATCTCTAACCACTCTCGTAAATGTTGAATATTGTGGATCTAATGTTCAGCAAAGATTAGGGTAAGGTTTGTGGTTTAGTTTTACGAAACAAAGCCTAATGGGTACAATAGCGCTTGCAGCATAAGATTGTTAAAGGTGGGTATTTTAGTAATTAGAAATCTCGCAGTATTCAAGTGAGAATAAAACACATTTTGGTTGCAACTTTCTCTATCAAGATTCCTCCCTTTAACACCTGAAAAAATTAACAAGGATCGGTATTGAAAATATTTTTTAAAAAAGAACTTATCTTTAAATTCTGATTAATGATTAATATTTATATAAAAGACTTAGATTTAGTATCTAATATTATTATGATAGGTAAATTAACATTTTTATTGATCTTAAAGAAGTTAAATCATAACTTTTTTCTTTTTAAAAATATTCTAAATTGATATTAATGATGAAATATCAAAATACAAAAACTTCTTATAAAACAACATCAATGAAAAGTATTCATAATTTACATTTTATCTTAAAAAAATCAACTGATCAATAATCTTTCATATTTATTACGATATTACAACATATCATATTAAAAATTATATAAATGGAAAAGAAATTAAATACATGAAAGTGATCTTGTATATGCTTTTCAATTACTGTTATTCAGAATATGAAGAGAAGCTAATAAGAGATTTTAATTTAGAGATAGAAAGAAAAGTAAATATGGAATACAGTATTAAAAATATATCTGATGTTGTTCAAGTAATGTATCAAATAACTTTTAGTAAGCATAGAATATTGATAGAACATTGTAAAATAGAAGAAGTTGTTTGTAGTTCAGGATCTGTAGAAAATATAATACATTCTTTCAATTACATTTATGATATAAAATCTACCATTAACTATGTGATGAGTTGTATTGGTAAACTATTCCAATTCTATAAATACATTTTTATAATAATTGATAGAAGTATTTTTAAAAGTGCATGGAAGAATCAAACGACTATCAAGAAGAGAGTGCTTACTACTTATTTTAAGAACAGACTAGATGATTTAAATATAACTAACTATGAGATAGCTTTCTTAGAGTTTGTTACCTTTACATTCTTTTATTCTAAAGGTAGACTGTACAACGAAATTCATGAAGAGCAATGGAAAGTTATTTATGTAGTTAGCTATAAATCTACTAGTTTAAAAATTAATCTTGATATTGAAAAGTTCAATACAAAAGATTTTATGATTCAATACATCGAAGATTACTTCGGAGAGGTCAGGAATAATAAAATTCTTACTTTTATAAAGAGATACCTCTGTAATATTGGTCTTATATGTACCAACTATCACAATATCTATAAGTAGGGAATATTCTGAATAACACGGTAAAAAAACTAGAACCAAAGATCGATTATAGAAATTTTCTATTTTTTATTAGTTTAATTAAAAAGAGTGGGTATTTGAAAAAAATTATAATCGATTCTCTTAATTTCTCAGAAATAGATAGATATCTTACATTTATTGAAATACTTAAAGACCTAGGTGTTATCAATAAAAGAGGATATGAAATATATGAATCTATGTATAGGAGGTTACCCTATCTAATTATGTGTAATATCAATAAGTTTTTAATTGATGATATAGTAAATAAGATTTGCGACATTCAAATAGAGAACAAGAAAGAGGAATATAAAAGATTTTTAAAATACATTTACGATTATGTAGAGCTTGAAAATGAGATAAGCATCGCAGAGCTACTTAAAATTATTGAAGATAAAATTTTAACTAGGAATCTTGAGGGTACACGGAATGGAATAATACAAAAGCTAAAATTAATGATAAATGAAACATTAAATTCTCCTCAGGATTTTTTTCTTTTTGGATTCAGAATATGCATCTTATTCTTTATTTTTAAACAGGGATCTAAGAAATCTACCTTCATCATTAGATAGCTTAGAAGATATGATTTACAAATTAAATGATGAAAAATAAATATTTTTTAAACTTGGGTTTAAAATTTTAGGTACTGCTATTTAGTAACTCTTTGTCTTATCTCACATTAAAGTCAATTCTCATTTATTAATTTTAAACTTTAGTTCTTGCATGATTTTATAAACATTTTTACAAATCATGCATAAAAAATTGTAATTTTTAATATTTTTATTATCACTCTCTTATAGAGCGGTTAAACCAATAGTGCTACTCTTTTTAAGTAAGAAAATTGAATTAAAAAAAACGAATAAAAAAATAAAAATGCTAAATCTTTCACAATATGAATAAAGTGAAAACAGAATTTAAATTAATAGCTCTTCTACTTTTTTTTAACAGAATTTTTTTTTAGCTTTTTATCCCTTATAATGATTGATATAGAGGTGTGTGTGGTATTAATCCACATTATCAAAGTTAATTTGTTTATTTGTTGAATCAATTTTATTATTTATTCTTATAGAATGTTCTAGAAGAATTTCAACTATAAATAAATTTTATCTAAAAACCCCCAATAATGAACAAAGGTTATCAAGGGGTTCACGGGAGTTTAAATAAATCTTTTAATTATAGACTCTTGTATCGTTCCGGTGTGTCCATTGTGGAGATCCACCGTAGTTCTGGACGCCTCCCCGGTTATTGCGCCACAGTGTGTTAGTCTATTTTTTCTAAATCTTTTTTATATTTAAACTATTTAAGAAATTAATGGATAACAATAATAAAAAAGAAATTGTTAAAATATTCTCTTGAACCAAACTTTAGACTTTTTCTTAATTGGAACTTATAGAGTATAACTTCGCTTTACTTCCAAGTTTACTCTCCGTACCATCTCATTCATTTCTTCGACTCAATTTCTTCTTCTTTTAAAACCTTACGGTAATTAAAAAAGATACTTTTGAGAGTATTTTTGAGGAACTGGTTTGAATTTATGCTTCAATCAAAACAGATATTCCTAGGATACATATATATTTTTTATGGTACGTAGTTACTATCTTGTCCCATTTCATGACATAAGGGACTATCCTAGTCTTGAATTTATACATGTTACCTGGCTTATTAGCTAACAAAAGATTTAAGAAATAAAAATATATATATAACAGCAATTTTACAAGCATATGATCTCGTATTTTGGTGCAAACACGCCATCGATCAATGATATATGTCACCAAACAAAACTATCTAAAAAATTATTTTAAAAATGGGATATAATTACTCCAAAACAGTACCAGCGGTCATGTTAGCAGGGAACAGTGTGCCAATATTACAGGAAATCCGTCCAGACCTCAAATACTTCTCCACTATGGACGCTCCGAAAAGAACAGGGGATAGAATTAGAACATTTAATGTTACCCTTGTGAGTTCCCTGATTGTAGTTCATTTTTCTTAGGGATTATTGGGGTTAAATTATTTTTAAAAAATGTGGATTAATACTACAAACAGAAATTAGGTAACTTTATTAGTCCAAGAAATACAATAGATAGTTGTGTAGAATATTATTTTATTTTTAATAGCATTTCTGGTGCATAAGACAATAAATATTTATAAATTTCACTTTAAAAGGGATATGTTTACTGGTCACAGATATTGTAAGTGTTTAAATTATTAAAGTATTTTTTAAACTTTCTTTTGTATTTTTTTTCAAAAAAATAATGAGAATTTGGCGCTATCCTAAAAACTTACCCCTCTTAAAAAAGTTAGTAAAAAAAAAATTATGGAAATTCATTTAATTTATCATGTTAAATTTGTATAATAAACTAAAAAACCAACTTTAAGAGAATTATGAGGTGGATGACTTAAGTTTTTTTCTTCCATTCAAATTCTTTAAGAAATACGTTATCTTGTCATGATATACGCATGATCTTGCTCTATAATCCTGTTTAAGATAAGTTCACATGTTTTCAATCTGATTGTGTTTGATCCTGAGTCGGTTACAAAGCCCAAGATATGAAATACCTTATGCACTGATTTAAAATTACTAACAACACGTGGATAAAATGGATATCCATCAGTAGTAATCACAGAACCAAAATAGATGGATTTCTTAAACAGGTTTTTCATTGTTTCAGCTTTTCTATTTGGTACAAGTAAAAAAAAAAATCTCCTACAGTCTCCTTCTACCACACCTCCAACTATTTATTGTATGCCAGGTTGGTCGTCTAACTCAGTGGTGCGCAACCTGGGGGCCGCGATCCAAAAAGGGGCCCCGGAAATTCTGTGTGGGGCCGTGAGATTTTTTCAATTGGCAAACACTAAGTTTTTTAAAAGCAAAACCAGCTCTGATTTTTTTTGCATATAAAATACTGCATTTTAAATCAACATTTTCGTTTATTAATTTTATAGTCAAATAAAACTTTAAGAATTAGCATTTAAACATTGTTTTTAGCATTAATTATTATTGCGCTCCATTTGCGCGCGCTTATTTTTATATGGATGTTTAAAGCAAGAAAATTTCAAAAGAATGAATAATACCTAAATAAAATTATTAATTCAATTCTAACAAAAATTAGTGTTAAGGTTATAAAAGCAATTTTTAGGCAGAAGCCATTATTTTTAAATGCAAATTAATTTTTAGTATCTTTATTTTTGTTTTTGTGCGCGCTAATGGCGCGCGACAATTATTAATCTTAATTTGAATTAAGCTGATAATCTTTATTGAAACTTAGATAAGCTGCATACTAGCTACAGAATCAAGATGGTTGAAATGTTTAGTCTCATTATTCTACATAATTTCCAAAATTATTGCTAAAAAAGTTTCTTATTTTGTTTTGAACAATTTTTGCAATTTGTTGTTAGCATTTGGTTAACTTAAAAAATAAAATATTTCATGAAAAATATGTCATAAACATTGTAGAAACGGTAACTAATCCCATTTTATTATTAAAAACATATCCGTTTGCTGCTTTTAAGATAGAATAAAAATCATTGATGTTGGCATATATACTATTAAAATCTTTCCAAAGTCTCTATCGTCTGAGTATAGACAAAAGACTTATCTGGATCGACAAAGTATAATTTATGATTAATAATGTCATACACATAGCTATTATTGCAAAATTGCGTATATCCTCTCCAGAAATCTGTCACATATAAGTGCCAGGATATACAGAATTCTTAAAAAAATTTATACATCGCTACCACTTCTTCTTTGTGTGGTTTTTCATGCAATTCTTTTTGTATTTGTACAGATAGCATCTATAACCCATACTTTTTCCTCACACAAAATTTGGCTCAAGGCCGTCTCCCCGTCCAAAAAATTTTGGCCTTTAAGAAAAAATTTGTGACTAAAAAAAAATATTTTATACCCTTATGATTTATAATAAACTACCCAAGAAAACAAACGATGAGATCTTTTCATCCGTGGAATCATGAATTGAATATCTTATTGATGAAAATTTCTTAAACAAGGAAAAGCAATGCAGCAAATGTGAGGATATGATGATTATATGTAATGATGATACATATATTGGTAAGCGAACTTATAGATGTAGGAATGTTCAGTGCAGAAAAAGGGAGTCTGTGTTTTTGGATACTTACATGGATGTTCCTAAAAAGCCGATTAATGACAAATTATTGGCTATTTATGAGTATTTAGGCAGAGACTATGAGCGAAGAGTTCTTAATGACTGCTCAATGGCAAAAAGCACGTATCAAAAATAGAAGAAAAGTCTTGTTGAGTACTTCAAGATCAAGAATAATCCTTTAAGAAACATTATGATTGGTGGAAATAATAATGTTCAAATAAATGAGACTGTCATTTACAAGGGTTCCTTTATTAAATCTCCATCTAGTACTTATGATAATATTTCAGGATTGACCTGGCTAGTTGGAATGATAGAAGAATATACTGGTAGAATTTATATTGAAGTTGTGCCAAATAGAAAATCTGAAACTCTTGCTAAATTGATAAAAAAGCATGTTTATGTTGCTATTTTAACAATTACGGATGGTCATCCTTCTTACCCAAAAGCTATACACGATAGCCTTTGCATGCATGAGATTGTAAATCATAGGCTCGGATTTAAGAATAAAAATGGGTTTTCTACAAATAATATTGAATATGTATGGTCTTTATTGAGATATGAAGAAACAAAAAGAAAGAGAATTAAAAAGTCTTCGGTTACCGCATTTTTAGAGGAGTTTGTCTTTCGCTATTTAATCTTAAATCTAGTAACTTTTCCGAATTAGCTTCGATTTGGTATGATATTGTAAAGTTTTTTATCGAAAATAAAAAAGATTAACACATTTTTTTTTTCTTTTTTTTTGTAAGGGCCCCCCCCCTTGCTTTTGGACGGGGAGAGGGCCTTGAACCCAAAATCTTATCTCTACCATCTTTTTTTGCACACGTATAAATCTCATCAACTTCAACAATGGTTTCATGAGGACCTAATTTGTTAATGGATATTGTAAAATCCATTGTCAACATTTTTTAACAGATGATCTATTACATTATACGCAGCCTACCTATTTACATACGCTTCTTCAACAATAAAACTCGAGCGTATTCCCAAACAATACATGTAAATTATTCTCAATGTAGTTAAAATAGGAACATATGAGTTATTAAACTCTGTATTCTCAAAGAAAATTTTGTTTTTCAGCATTCCTCAGATAACATCTCCAACGGATATTGATCCCATGTCTTATTTTTCCCTTTTATATGTACATTCCCTTACCACATTCACATAATTTTACGCTCATGTTGATAAGATTCACAGATACCGCAATATCTAAGACATCTTGCTCAGTTTCAGTTTTTCTAATAAGTCTTCTAAATATTTTATTTTAAGGGTTAAAAATTATAAATTTAAACGAATTTGAAGCCAAGATCATCTCAATTTTTTTTATGGGGGCCGTTTTAAATTTTAAGCAAAAAAAGGGGCCTTCGCCACAAAAAGGTTGCGCACCGCTGGTCTAACTCATTCGACGGATTAACTATGTGTTGGATGTATATTTCTTTTTTTTATTATATCCCCTAATTTTATATTATCTAATAAATGCTCAGTCCTAACACTATGAAAGAACCATTGCAAATGGTCGTCTCGTCGACACGATTCTCTCACCTATGCCTTCTATCTTTTAAGTTTCTTTTTCTTCAGCTGATATAACATCCATAATAAGCTACTTCATCATGTGTATGATGTTTTTGAAATTTGGCAGCAATTAATTGCTTTATAATTCTTGTAGGAATATTATCAATAATAAATCCATCTTAAAATCTTCTTAAAATCAATAGTGAGGCCTAAAAATTTTGAACCCTTTTTTACAGACAATATGTTTTTTGCATTTCTTAACCCTATATATAAATCCCATACCTTAAGGACATTTATTTATATTTTGAATCTTTATAATACTATTACAATTGCACCTCTCGAATGTAATTTCAGATATGACAAGGCTTTAATTTACCATAAATGATATTGCTTTACTGTTGTCCGTAAAGATTTCATTGAAAGGGTCAAGCATAAGTTCTGTTTGAGAACAAGGTGATTGATTTATGTTTTAAATATTAAAAAAAAATTACACGTTCAAAATGCCTTATGTAATAAAACTCACCCCAATTCTAAGAGTAGGAAAAAGTTTAAAGAAATGGTTATATTTTTTATTAACGTTTTTAATGGGGGGGGAGTTTTTAGAATAGCGCCAATTTCAGATATAATAAGACCATGTCTTATCATAAAGGATATTGCTATGATATTGTCCGTAAAGATTTCGTGATAAGAATCAAACTCAGCCATTTCAATATCAAGTGATTGCATTTTATGTGTGAGTATAAAAAAAATTTAAGATACGTTTAAATTTCCTTTACTAAAAAAAGACCCCCTCCCTTAAAAAATGGACATAATAATTGAAGAAAATGGGATATTTTACATTTTAAAAGAACTTTTTTTGATGTGTTCTTTTTTTAGGCACGGCAAATTTTTTATAGGGTAAAGTTATAGTTATTTGATTAAAGTGTTCATATTTTAATAATAATCATATTTATTATGAGGTCAATCCTATTTCTATTCTTATGCTGTGTTTCTAAGGAGTACGGCAATTGATCAACATTCCATTTCATTTATTTAATGATTTCAATTATGACATACCTAGGCCTTAGCATAACTATAAAAAATAATAAGTGATAAAAAAAAATAAACTTTTCTACAGCAAAGAGCTTGAAATCTATAAATTTCAAAATTGTCCTGTACACCAGGAACTTTATTAAAACTAAAATAATATTCTAATAAACTATTTATTTTCTTACCTAGATATATGGGACTCCCTACTATTTGTTCCCTATTTTTTATCATCTAATCTCTTCCCCTTATTTAGATAAATTTTTAAATATCTTTGTTTGATGGCGCAGATCACGGATGGATGACGTGTCACCATCAAACAAAGCTTTTGTGATATTATATATCACAAGTAATATTTAGTAGACTAATAAATAAGATATATTTGAAAACTTTATAAAGTTTTAATTTATCAATTTCGTTTTTTTTTCCAAAATCCTTATAATAGGAAAAGGGTTACATTATTGTTAGGCTACAATGAAATTTAAAATTTCTAAAAAAAACGTAAGTAGTAATTTAATAAATAATGCAGTTTTCTTTGACTTTATAAATCGTTTACACTTGTTTGAGATAGAAAAGTTTCTTTTAACTTTCGTAAAAAAAAGAGTTCTACTTTCTTTGTGTCTAAGCTATAAATATATTAGGTTTTTAAACAGTTATTAATTTACCATCTCTTAAAAATAGCTTAAAGACAATATACGATTATTATCAGAAGACAGAAAAAGATAGCTAACATTATTATTAAGTATAAAAATTTCTTAACTAGGTAGAAGTATGTTTAAGTTTTTGACATACCAAAAGTAAATTTAGGTAACCCCATTTCAGTATCTTATTAAGAAAGATTTCGGTTAAAAACTTTAAATTGTGCAGAATGTATCTATTCATAAATAAACATTAGCTTACAAATAAAAAGATATAAATCATGGAAACATCATTAATTTTCTTAAACCTACTGTAATTATTGATTTCTAATTTTTGTGACAAAGCTTTTTCTATGTTAAAATCTCCCAGGAATTTTACCGTTAAAATAGAATAAATTAAACTTAGATTCACTGTTGAATATTAATACTTCTGTTTCTCTCCTGATATTTAATATTCTATTCTAATCGAAGGGTCTTAAAAATAATTTATGTTGGCAAGAGAAGGAAATAAGTTTATGTTATTTCAATATTTTTTTTGTTAAATGACTTAAATCTAGCCGAAGTTCTCTAAACAACGTTTCTTAGTAAAATTTTAAAGGTTATATTTTATTAAAGACAAAATACTAATACAAACGTAGATATTTTGAAGACAACCGTATATACTAAATCAATTATTGTTATATTTGGGGATTTCTGACAACCCTATATCTTTTGTTGAGGTAATTTTCCTTATATGCTTTTTTTAAATGAAATAAATTTAATATAGGTTTAAAAGAACGCGCAATCCAGCTGTTATATTAAATTATGACATATTTAATTAAATATAAATTAAAACCGATGACGTTGAGTGAATTTCAACAAAAGTCATGATAAATATAAATGATTTAATGTGGAAACATGACAAAGACCATTATCATTTTTTTGCAACTTATAATTATTTTGTTTTTGTATTTTTTATTCAAATATAGGGATCAAGGACAAAAAAAATAAAATAAATTTTATAAATCTATAAAATGTATATTTTTATGATTCAGATCTATAATTTGGGATATTTCTGTTTCCTAAAGTTGTTTTTATATAGAAATTTAATTTTAAAAGAAAAATATATTATTTTTTTCAGTTTGAAAATTTTAAAAATTTTGCAGTTTTTTACAAAATTATAAATTAATCATAAATTTATACTTTAATGCATATAAACAAACTTATGATATAAATCTAATCAACATCAAGGTTTATGACAACAAAATTCTATTTTAATAATATTTTTTCAAGATACAGTCCATATATTTACTTTTTTGTTCCTTTTACAATTGATTATGCAGTGCAAACACTAAGAAAACGTTTAAGGACTAGATGGTAAAACAAAAGACTTGTAATATAGATCTTTCCTTCAACAGAAAGCATATTTATAATTTGATTATTTAACAAAATCAATCAATATTTACACGTATAAATAACTGCAGCACTAACCGTACCAGGTAAATTAAAATATCTTATTTCAAAGATATTTCAACGCCTTAGTACAGTTAGTGTAAAATAAAGAAATATAGTTCCAATGTCCATTTATTTCTATTGCTAAGTTCATCCTATAATTTAAAATTTTAATTAACTTCTTTTGAATTATCAATAAACACCTTTTCAACATACTTTTTTAAATAGGAATCCTTATTCCACTTAGAGATGATATCTTTTGCCTTCAACTCAAATTCTTTGCTTTTCAGTGCTTCAAATGTATCTTTATCTATAATGTTTTTTACAAACAGTAATGAAATCAATTCTGAGTAATTGGTCGTAGATAATGGAAAATCATACTTAAGATGGTCTAGACTTTCTTTCAAATTTTTACATATACAAATGATTTCTTCCTTGCGTAAATTAGTCTTTTCATAAAAATCTATAAAAAAAGGTACTAAAACCTTTGATTTCTTAAAATCAGTAATTGACTCTGTTAGATATAACAAATAAAATTTTTCCTTTCCAAACTCTATGACTCCTTTGCTGACAGAATCAAAAACCATCTCCTTATTTTCTTCATCGTATATGTCCCTTAGGTCTAAAGCAATATTAGAAATTATAGACAAGAGTTTAGAATCATCCTCAACAATTTCTTCCTGAGGTACCTCTTCCTCTTCAATTACCACTTGACTTAAACTTCCTTCATCAACCTCAAGACATGCAAAACGATTTCCTTGCAAAGGAACAGGTGCCTTCCATTTCTTTTTTATATCTAAAAGATCCTCAATCATAAATCTAATTCTATTTTCATAATTATTCTTCACCTTTTCAAGATAGGAACATATTTGAGTCACAACAGATTCTTTCTTTGAGTGCACAAGCTTTTCACCAATATTATTGACAAAATAACACAACACTTCAACACTCTCAGGATGAGGCTGCTGCAAAAGATCATCTATCCTGTTTTTTAAGTGTCCTATGCTTATAACATTTAATGCGTACATTTGACAAAGGAAATCAACTGCTCCTAAAGTTCTATTTTTCTTTGTGTATCTCTGAGTCTCAAGCTCCTCAAGTCTAGATTCATATTCACTCCTAGTTTTGAAATCCTCAATATTTAACTCAGTATTTGTATCCGCCCACTCGATTTTCTCGCTCAGAATACTTAAAGTCTTCGTTAAAATAATTCCAAAAATTATTGTTTTCAAGTTCTTGATTATTCAATTTTTGCATGGGGTAAAAATAGATATAATTTTTGGTCCTACTAAAAAAAAAGATCAATGTCATTCATTATTTCCCCCATAAAAAATTAAGACCACGGCTCAAGGCCGGTGTGGGCGGCCTTGAAGAAATTTTTTTAAAAAAAAGTTTTTAGAACCCTTATGAATTTTAACAAAAAACTAAAAAAAAACTGATGAAATATTTTCTTATGTGAAAGCATTAATTGAATTTCTTATTGATGAGATCTATTGGAAAATAAAAAAACTGTGTATGTGTTATTGTCAATTATAAAAATTGTTGAAGATTCTAGCTATGTTGTCAAGCACTCCTGCAGATGCTTTGTGTGAAGTGCAGAAAAAAGAGAGACTCTATAATAATTCGTTTATGTATAGAATACGGAAACCGATAAGTAACAAATTACTTGTTTTCTATTAGTATTTAGCGTGTGTTTTGAAAAAAAGGTTATTAATGATGTTAAAAATGCTCAAGAGCACTAATTAAAACTTAAAAGAAAATCTTTTTGAATATTTTAAAATGAAAAATAAAGTTTATAGAAATATATGATAGGTGGAAATTACTTTGTCTAGGTGGA
The DNA here is from genome assembly GCA_026543865.1 of Argiope aurantia. Classification (NCBI taxonomy): domain Eukaryota; kingdom Metazoa; phylum Arthropoda; class Arachnida; order Araneae; family Araneidae; genus Argiope; species Argiope aurantia. Next base: position 97,165 of record JAPMOR010032718.1, on the reverse strand, counting down.
TCTTTTAGTTATTTACAAAGATTCTTTAGTTAAGTCACCATCTAATATACATTATGGAACGCCGGGATTTATATGGTAGTTGGGTTAATAGAAGAACACACTGGTAGAATGTACATTGAAATTATAGAAAATCAAAAGGGTACACTTTGACAAAACTGATAAGAAAACATGTTTTTTTAGGTATCACAGGGGGGAGAAAACTTCATAGAGACTTTCGTGGTTGAAATGTGATTTAATCCCACTCCAGTACTGTGAGATTCTTACTCACTGAAACTCTCTACTTTGATAGCCTAGTGAGGCAAGCACAATTAAACCCATTGAGCTTTGATTCCGGGAGGACGAGACTGCTAGCCTTGCCCAAATCCGTAACCAGAACACGGATCCACAGTAGACAGTATTAGCACGCATGGTCAGAGAACCCGGGAAAAGACATCATAGCACTGATCTAATTGGTCCCTTTTCTTCACTGATTGTAAGCACACACTCTTACACTAACAACTCGTTTAATTGAACTCAGGTCCCCCACCTGTCTCGATCATGTGCACAGTTTCTGATAGTACAGTCCGCGAGACCTTTCAAGCCTACTTAGTCTAGTCCTTCTTTAATAATCTTTCAGAACCCACCTGAAAGTGTGCTTCACCTTTAGTCCATGTCACTAGCTGCTTGAATTAACAGCACTTGTATTATAAAGTGGATATTAAGGATTAACGCGTATTCGCACTTCTAGAGATATCCCCCTGTGCTGGCCACAGGTTTCAGGCAGGTCGAATTAACAACTCTCTAAGAGGACTATCATTGTTGATAAGACCTTCCATACTTCTCAAGGTGGCGAATACTTGAAGGTGGCAAAGGGATTCGAACCCTACATCATCATCCTAATGGATGAAGAGTACGTCCTTTGTACTACACCACCTTTGTTGATAGATCTTAGCTCACTGTATTAAAATCTACCCCGCTCTCAGCCATGTGGAGGCTTCCATCATATGGGAGCGGTTTGGTGATTGTACACCACCCCCAGATCTAGACGCAAAGTCCCATTTCAACTATAAAAATAATATTAGTGTTAAAGAAGATAAAGAAATTGTGATTTATACACTATAGGAAAAAAAACCTGGACAGGGTAAAAAAATCAATTTTGTATGCTATTTTAACTATGAAAGTGTACAGCAGTTAGTTATAATTATGTAAATTAAAATATGTATTAACTTATAGTCTTCCTTTTTTTCAAAATGATATTAGAAAAGACCTTTTCTATTTTTCATTTTTTTAATAATAAAAAAAAACCTGGACAAAAAAAATTAATAATTAATATGTCCTCCAGACATTCCTTGAGCTTCTAATATTCGAGTTTTCATGCTCAAAACATATTTCGAACACTCTCTTTCTTTAATACTTTTCCACACGGATGTTATAGCCTTCTTGGGATCTTTCTTATGTGAAATTGTATAATCCCTGAATTTTATTTTAATTAAACACCAAATATGTTCAATAGGATTCAAGTCACGACTTTGAGTGGGCCAAATAAGCTATTCATATTGTTTCGATCGAAAAATTCTTTTGCTAACTTTAAAGTGTGCTTAGGATCATTATCTTGCTGAAATGTAAAATCAGAAAGTTGCATTTTTTCGACAGAGTCTTTAAGATTGTTTGTTAAAATAGAAAGATAGAGAAATTTGTCCATTACACCTTCAATAAAAACTAAGTTACCCATATCTTTTGCACTCATACATCCCCAAACCATAACAGAACCGCCTCCGTATTTTCCTGTAGAAGAAATATTTTCTTCTAAAAGTCTTGTACCACTTTTACGAAATACAAAGAATCTTCCATCAGACTGAAACACATTAAATTTACACTCATCTGACCGTATAACAGACTTCCAAAAGTTATCATCATGAAAAAGCCACTCTCTAATAATTTCGTTTCTTGCTTTTTTATTTTTAATTGATAGTATAGGTTCTTACATTAAGTTCTGGTTTTAAATCCCAAAATATTTACATAATTTAAGATGAAACGACTTGTTATAACTACGAAAAACTTTTCTTCTAATTCTTTAGCTAGTTTAGGGGCAGAAAGTTTTGGATTATTTTTAATTAATTTTTCAAGAGCATCTAATTCTCTTTTATTCAAGATTTTAGGGCTGCCAGAACTTGTTGGTCTTGTAATACACTTTCTTTTCTTGATGTTTAAAAAAAAAAGTCATACTGTAGATTTTGGAACACCCAAAATGTTTGAAATTTTTCGTATAGAAAAATTCTGATCCCGCAGTGAAAAAATTTGTCCCTTTTTAAAATCTAAAAGTTGGTTTCTATTGAACATAGGGGTAATAATAAAATGTGTTTTATAGTTTTTTTACCAGGAAATATTGAGGGGCTTTTTTCTTCTTATTAAAAATGAAAATAGAAAATATGGTACTACTAAAAAAACTCATCCCCCCTCAAAAAAACTGAAAATGATAAAAAAAAAATAATTTTTTTAACCCCTTCAGACTTTTAATTGAAGAAATCCTTAAATTCGTTTAATTAAGCTAAGTTGGTGTATTTGTATTTATAATTAAATTTTAATCACAAGGTTTTAGATCTGATACTGTGGTATTAATTACCACATTTGAAAATATTTTATTTTTATTATTTCTTCTTCTAGAACGTTCTAGAACAAATTATATTATAAATAAATTCTACCCCCGAATACCCCAATAGTATTATGAGGAATCATCAGGGAGCTCACAAGAGCAATAATAAATATTTTAACGTAAAACCCTGTTCTTTTTCCAGCACGTCCATTGTGGAGAACTTTCTTAGTTCTGGACGTTTGCCTGGTTATAATGCCACAGATACTTCATAGATTCTAATTGCTGTATTGTTAATATCTATTTCTAATTTGACGTCACAATATTGCAACCATGCCTCTGTACAGTATATAAGGTATAAATAAGCCATGTTTTATCATTAATAAAACTGCTATGTTATTATCTGTAAAGATATTATGTTGTGAATCGAGCTTAGATTTATTTAGTGTGTAGTGAATGCATTTTGCATGTGGGTTTAAAAAAATAATTACACGTTTAAAATACCTTTACTAAAAAAACTCCCCCCCCCCTAGAAAAAACGATGTATAATAATTGAAGATATCGAGAGATTTTGCATTTTTAAAAAACTTTTTTTTGAGGGGGGGAGAGTTTTTTTAGTAACGCCTATTTTTCATGGCTGCGTTCTTTGAACAGTTGTGGGTGACACGCAATAATTAAAATTCGTATCTGAACAGTTGTTTTTGATTTAAAATATAGTTTGTGAATATAAATGTCTATATTGTTTTATGTTTAAAGACTCATCTAAATAACAAAACATAAATTTACAAAAATTAAATTAAATTTTAATAAAAATTTTGTATTTTAATTATTGTCTGCAAAGTCATAATCTTTTTTATTCATTTCTTTGTAGAGTTCAATTATAAATTCTGAATTATGTATATTCGAAAAATCTCTATATGCTTGATCTTTTAAAATTTTAAAGTTACCAACACCCAAACGCCTTTTATGGATTCCAATATCCATATTATCTCCCTTAGAAACCTTTATTTTAGATATCCTAAACCATTGTCTTTTATTAGTCTTGTTACATTCCTCTAAAAATATATTATTTTCAAATACATGCAAGCAATTATTGTCTTTACCTAACATGTACACCTTTCCCTCTTGATCATTTTTAAGTTCAGTAATTACAAACTCTGAATCTCGACTCGGTTCACTACATGTCACAAGGCCTTCTTTCAGACACATAAGCTCTCCGCAAAAGTAGAAACTATATTTTCCATTATCTAATGGAACAATTACAGGTGTAGAACAATATAAGTTGTTTTGGGTTCCTCTAAGCTTGCCAATAAACTCAAATATTGCTGAATGTGCTCCTTTTTTTGAATAGGATAAATCCATGTTGTCTTTTTCATACGGGCTTATCGTAACTCTTGCAGTGAATACTAAACTTATAAAAAGTAACATTATGTGATCCCAATTTATTTTTTTAAATATGTATTGTTCCATATTTGAAGTTTGTTACAGATTACACGATAAAGTTTACGAATACTTGTAACTAAACTTACATTTCCTAAAATTAAAATATTTTAAAAATTATTTGAAGCCTCCTTAGAATGGTAAGTAAAATATAATTTATAGTCATCTAGTACTAAGAAAGTAGGAATAGCAGGTAGATTGGTGCAAGATATGGATCCACGTTGAGAAAAAGAATGAAGTCTGTTTTGGAAACACAGAAAAAGAAATATGAATGCAATAGCTGTGGAAAGGAATCTGTCAAAAGAACTGTTGTAGGTATTTGGGCATGCAAGACTTGTGGTGTTAAGTTTGCTGGTGGTGCATATGCGCCTGTTACACCTGCAGGCACAACATTAAACAATCTTTTAAAGCAACTTATTAATAAATAAATATTTATGATTTCTGACATTTTTAGAACGTTATCTCTTGTTAAAATTTTTTATTAAGAAAAACTAGATGAATTACATTTTAATTATAAATTTTATGAGGTTTTATGATGTGACATTTTTCAGATAAAAATTTATGTTTCTAATTGTTTGTTGTTTCAAGTTAGTTTCAGAATTGTTATAAATGTAAAAAAAAGTAAATAACAATGTTTAAATGTATCAGAATATTCTTTATTCTTCACAGTATCTTTGCACTCACTTCATACAACATTGATTCTTTTATTATCTTAAATCGTAATCTTGGTAGCAAAGCCATGACTTTATTCAAATACGAAATGGGAGATATTGATTTGCCACTTAGACTTATATCTATTACGCCAGAAAATATTAAATATCAATCTTTTAGTCTTCTTTATAATCATGAACGTTTTATCTGGTTTAGTCCTGAAATTGATAAGTCTTATCTTTCTGTGGGAGGATCAAATTACATAACGGCACAAAAAGAAGATGTTATGCCTAATCTTAGATTAGAATACATCCCAGATAAAGAACATGGAAAAGTCTTTAGAATAATAAAGACTAAGGATTACAAAAATAATTATAGAGTATCTGAAAAGAAAGAATGTCTTACAGTAGATGATATAATGCAAGGAGGTACTAATAAAGAATATTGGCCTTTGATATTTAGTCCCTGTAGTAAAAAAAATACTAAACAGGATTCTATCTTTATTCCAACATTGGTTGGACAATTATACTTTGACGAAAATAGTAATAATGAGACTGAGATCCAAAGGGATACGAAAAATTAGAAAAAAAGTTAAAAAATGTTGAAGAATACAAAGAAGAGGATGAAAATCAGAATAAGCTTGAAAGAAGATCTGGTTGACTTGAACTATTAGAAATTTTATACAATTATTAAATCATCTTCATAAATCCTATTTATAATAATTTTTAAATTATAAAAAAACAGCAGAAAGCTGTAACTTTTTATATAAATAACTAAGAATTTATTATAAGATATTTATATTGCATAAATTTTATGCTAAGATCATTTAATGAGTTATTTTTCCAAAAAATTCTCACCGAACTCGTTACATTATTCTAGAAATATTTCTCACTTGAGCTTCTTTGTCATAAATATATGATATACGTCTTAAAATCCTATTATATATCCCTTAATGAGATTTTGACTAATAAATTGTGCATCTTTCGATACCATTTGTTTAATATATATAATGATAATTTAATAGATTTTTGTATATTCAGATGTCAGGTAGGTTTTTTTAATCAGAGTTCGTTTTTTTATTTTTTAAAATATAAATATAATGTGCCCCAGGAAGTCTCTCCCTGTGTTCTAAGATTACCTTTAATTGGTGATCTTTAAATAAAATTTAATAAATAAAAAAGGGGAATAAAAAATACCCCATGAAACAAATAAATATTTTTAATTCATATATTACACCAAGCATCACATAATGTTTACTGTAAAGTAGTTTAATTTAAGTATAACGTTTTAAATCACAGTTGTTACAGAATTAATCCCTTTCTGCTCTTAGATGTTAAGAGTTTAAATTTTTATTGTTTACCACAGTAAAGGGGAAATCATCATATAGACTCTCAAGTTGGACTTTATTACATTCCTTTTTGAGTACTTTGAGATTTCTAATTAAAATCTCTTCCTTTTGTAGCTGTGTGCAGTAAGCACGATCATACATATCATTTGTGTGCCACAGGTAGGGGGGAATCTTCATAGAAACTCTCGCGTGTGGACTATGGTCCATTGCAACTTATTTACTGTGATATTCTTACTTACTAAAACCCTCTCATTTTATGAAGCCTCATGCGACGAGCATGATCATACCTGTTGCACTTTGATTCCAAGAAACCAACCCACTAACCTTGACCTAATCCATGCCGAACATGTATATTATTACAGGTAACAGTATTTACAAGCGTGGTTAGAGACCCAGGGAGAAAGCATCATTGTACTGGTATAGTCAGTCCATGTTATCCACTGGTTACAAGACATCCTCTTACACTAGCAACTCGTTTAATTGGACTCAAGTCTCCCACCTCTTTAAAGCGATATAAGGATCTTTAAATAGGCCTCCTGCAGGACCTTTCACCCTACTTAGTCTAGCTCTCTTTTTAAATCTGTCACCATTTTACTCTCCTAAATGTACTTCATAAGAAACATTTTTACCAATACATTTATATAGTTCAAAAACATGACTTAATCAATACATATAAATATTTTAAAATAAGAAAATTTTAATGTACATATAAAAAAATAATGATTTAGTCGGTCTCTCCCCCCCCCAACACACACACTGGCGGGGTAAACCAGACAATTTAGCTTCAAAACTGTAAAATTTTAACTTTAATTTATGCAGAATCTGAAATTATAGATAAAATATCAGAAGTATGTTTACTTTTTTTATTTGAATTAATTTTAAATTTACAGGTTTCTAAATATTGTCATAATAACGTGTTTATTAAAAAAATAAGAGTCATAAGATAAATTCGGATGGCTTTGTATGGGATGATTATTCAAAGTATCAGAAAAGGATCATTATTATTGGAAAGATCTAAATTGGAAGCATAATTAGCTTTAAAAACTATATTTTATCTTGTTTTGGATTAAAAAATAAAAAAAATCTATGAAATCTTTAAGATAAAAAAGGGTTCGTTTCTGAAGCTTCAAGAAATAATTGATAAAAACATCACCGAATACTCCATTGCTAATACTATAAATTAAAGGGTATAAGTAGAGGAGACCAAGTTAAATTACATTTAAAAAGTCATAGAGGAAGGAATACTCCTCCATCTTGTGCATTGTTGATACATCTTTTGTTGCTAAAAGGGGGCTGTTATTGGATTGAGAATAGATCTGTAAGTATATTAATGAAAATTATAAAAAATGTGATTTTACCGAATAGTATAAGGTACACTGATAAATGATCAGCGTAAGAGAATTAAGGAATTCTGAAAATAAATTATTAGATGGTGTTTATAAATATGATTATGTAAATCCATCTGATGGATCTCATACCAAAATGCAGTATTATTTAATAATAAATTTAAATTAAAAATAGACGAGTTAAGGGGATTTAAAAGAGGTGTAAGAAAAATTTTTTTAATACATTTACAGTGGTGTGCAAAAAAAACGCAACTTCGAAAATTCAAGAATATATTTCAATACATTTAAAACTAAATAAACAGTTAAACATTATAAACAATTTGAGATTCATTTACGGAATTATTTTTATATAGATTATTTTTATGGCTCAAACTTTAATTTATGAATTTTACCTGTGCAAAAAAAAATGCAATTTTTTAATTTATGGAAATTTACCTTCAAATTTTAAATTAAAAATATAAATTATAAATTTTTATAACCCTTATAATATTGTAAAGAAGTTAAGTATGGAAGAAAATCAGAAATTAGAGCTCTACTTGACATTGAAATTAAGCAGAGTTTTATTGCTGAGAAATATAAAACATCTGCTTCAACTTTATCTAGACTAAAGTTAAAGACATCAGAAACAGTCAACAGAAATATAGTCTCTGTGCAGAAATCAAGCTTGGACAAGTGGGATATGATATCCCTAGAGAATACAGTAAGATTAAATCCAAAGCTTGGATCTAGAAAAATAGCATTAAACCTAGAAAAACAAAGATCTAAAACTGTGTCTTCAAGTACTGTTAGAAGATGTTTAACTAATATGGGCTATAAAGGTCGGATTGCATGTGAGAAACCTTTTTTATCAAAAAAAAAAATATTATATCAAGATTAAGCTGGTATAACTGGACCAATGAAGAGAGAAAAGTATAACTGGACCAATGAAGACTGGAAAAAGGTCATTTGGAGTGAAAGAACCAAAATTTATCTATTTGATCAGATGGGAAGCATTAAGTTCGTCGTAAGAATGGTTCTAGATTACAGTTGAAAAATTTGACCCCTACCGTCAAGTCTGGTGATGGTAGCATAATGCTTTGGGCATGTTTTAATTATCATGGAGTTGGAGAACTGTATATTATTGAAGGTAAAATGGATAGATTTATGTATACAAGAATTTTGAATACTTCTTTAGAGAAAAGTTTAAGAGATTTAGAAATACAAGAATTTATTTTTCAACAAGATAATGACCCGAAGCATACCAGCAAGCATGTGACGGACTATTTTATTACTATAGATATTAATGTAATGGATTGGCCTTCTCAGTCACATGATCTAAACTCGATAAAAAATCTTTGGCATGTTTTGAAGATCAATGTTTCAAAAAAAACCTAAAAATATTAAACATTTTATTGAAGTTTGTAAAGTGGAATGGAAGAAATTAGATTCAAATATGATAAAAAAAGTTTGTACTAAGCATGAATACAGGGTGCAGAGAAGTTTTAGATGTCAAGGGAGGACATACTTCTTATTGAATTAAAAAATTGCATTTTTTTGCACAGGTAAAATTCATAAATTAAAGTTTGAGCCATAAAAAATAATCTATATAAAAAATAATTCCGTAAAAGAATCTCAAATTGTTTATAATGTTTAACTGTTTATTTAGTTTTAAATGTATTGAAATATATTCTTGAATTTTCGAAGTTGCGTTTTTTTTTGCACTCCACTGTATGTGTAGGATGGATTTTATAACCGATGCATAAGTTTCTTTTGAATTGTTTAAATTTTTTTAATGAATTTTAACGAGATGAACCTGACATGTTACGAACCAAAGGATAAAACCGACACGATCAAAGATAATAATAATTTATTTTCTAAAAACAATAATAGATTTATCTACAAAATTCTTAATCGATTTTTATAAACAACATTTTTTTTAAATATTTATAGATATATTTGCAAAATTCCCAATTTTATTTTTATAAACAACATTTTTT
>JAPMOR010032718.1:57806-87825 GCA_026543865.1 Argiope aurantia | reverse complement strand
ATATATTTGCAAAATTCCCAATTTTATTTTTATAAACAACATTTTTTAACTTTTCTCCTAACAAAATAAAAAATAACTTTTACTATTTTACATAGCTTTACAGAAAATTAAAATAAGAGATTATTTTTAAAGACACTCATGTAAACAATGAGGCTTTTGTTCTGCTTCATTTCGTAATTGCTGATTAATTTTATTGGTAGCATCAAGTATGAGTCCTTCTTTTTTCTGTTCGCATTCCTGATTATGGTTAATTAATTTACGAGATATCTCTTTGTTTTGGCTATCGTTAAAAGTTTGTTGACTTTGACTAGGTTGAGGAACTTTTATAAGCTGTTGTTGTGGAATTTTCTGTACCGTCCCTATGTTATTTTGAGACGTATAAACACTTGGATTGGGATATACTTGAACATTTTGATTGGCCAAAGAATGTGTACATACCATTTCTATAACCTTTTTACTTTTACTATGATCTTTTGATGCAATAGAATTTTTTGAATTTCCAGTTTTACAATAAGAATTACCTATTCTATTAATTAAAATATCTTTTACTTCTGTTCCATTAATTTCATCCAAAAACTCCATTATACTTGAACTTTCAAGAAATGTTTTCATATTTTCATCTTTATTATCCATCGAATCCTCATAATTGAAGAAAACTCCTACCTTATCTTCATAACTTTTTTGTTTTCTTTCGTCTCTGCTATTATCAGAATATATATAATCTCTATCATATCTACCATTATTTTGGTTAGGATTATGCTTATTTTAAATAGATTTAATAGATTTTAGTAAAGTTAGAAAGTTTCTGAAATAGTTTAAGGATTTATGTAGTAAAATTTTTATTTAATGATCCATTAGAAATGCTTACTACAAAAACAGATTTAATTTATCATTTATACCTATTTTTTATAATACCAAGACTTATATTTATCTTACTAAGCTTATTTCTTTTTATAAAGAGTTGTTCTTAAGAAGTAATGGATAAACTAGGCTCTGCGGAAATTTTGTAAGTAGTGGTGAAAGTTTGAATGAGTAAACATAATTTTTTAATATCACAAATAGCTCGAATTTTTTTTTGTTTTTCTTAAATCGAACGGAATTTCCACAATACACTAACTGATTTTCTCTATATTAAAGTCAATTATAACGTCTTTATAAAGTTATTTAATCGTTATTTTACCTTAAAGAATTTTTTTAAAAAATAATAATAAAAATAAAATAGCTTTATTTAAAGACAAAAAGATTAGATAAATCATAAAAAACACTAAAATAAAGAGAATAGCACATCTTGGTGCGTGTGGAAAACATAGCTTACAGAAATCTAAAAATAATATATATAACCCGATTTGATCCTTAAAATCCTTAATGATTTTAACTAAATACATCCTAGAATAATCAAATTATAAAGATTCTTTCGTGTTGAACATCAACTTCTTTATTAATAAAAACCTTTTTAGAGGATCAAAACAGTGTGTAAGTTGTTGAAAATATCAGAAAATAATTTATTTGGACTAATGCTAATATCTCCCCCTGGGGGAATTATCAGCGCTGACCTATTTATTTTTATCACTATGTGTGCATACATAAAAGATATGCTTTATAAAAAATTATTTTATATAAAACAATTTTATGCTTAACACAAGGTGTTGTGGAGGACTTCAGATTATTTCAATTCAATCTACAATGACAAAAGGATCTAAGTATGCTTAGTATGAACTGCAGAAGAAAAGAGGGTTCTTAAAAAATTAATTGTTGCGCGCCAAGCGATCAACCACGCCAAGATCGCAACCCTGTTTTCTTTTATTTTTTTTCAATAACCCCTTATTTTATTTTGAATGTAAATGTACAAGCACGGGCTCAACCCCACGAAGATTCAATCAAGACTTTTGAACCATTCGGGCAAGACCCGTGATAATTAACATTAACACAATCTATAAATTCCATCTTTTTGATATTTTTAAAGGCAAAAAATATATTACATGATATTCATTTGATAATAAACTCTTTTATGAGATATGTGTCAGTTTACTCGGCTTATAAACTATAACAAAGGATTATGCTTCTGTAATATTCTTTTAAAACTTTTAGAAGCATTTTATATTGTTATAAAATAGGTCAATTTAAATTGAAATTTTTCTATTTACTTAAAGTAATTAATAAAAGAGCTTACGCTTTGATATATGTTAGAGTTGATTCCTTGGTAAGCTAATTAGTGATAATTTTTCAATGAAATATTTATACCTTTAAAATTTAAAAAAAAATTGAACAGCCCTTTATGAGCTGTCGAAACGTTGTTAAAACAACCGAAGAATATAATTATATAGTTTCTATGCTCAAAAGTGAAGGTATAAATAATCTTGATGGAAATAAGTATCAGCGAACGTGTCTAAGATTAAAGCAAAGAAGTTTTTGCTGTTAAATGACCAGTTGTTTTTGTTTTGTGAGGATGGAAATCATAAGAAGGTGATTCCTGCTGATAACAAAGAAATGATGGTGCAAGAGATGCTAACATTGCATGATTTAACTCATTTTGATCAAAATAAAATGGAGGATATTTGTAAAAAATTATATTTTAGTATCCCTAGGTCTCTAGTTAGGGAGCTTGTCAATAACTGTAATGTTTGGAAACAAGCACAACCTTTGAAAGAAAAAAACACAGGTAAGCATATCTTTGCTTCCTTTCCATTCGAAAGAGTACAGGTCGACTGTATAGATCTTTATAAGTATTATCAAGAAAATGATGGTTATAAATGGATTATGATTGTGGTGGGTATATATTCGAAATTTGCATATGCATTAAAATCAAAATCTGCTGATGAAGTAAAAATTGTCTAGAAAGTTTGATTTATTGCGAAGGTACATTCAAGGTTTTGCATATAGACAATGGGCCTAGAATTTAAAAATTCTAAAATAAACAAACTTTGCAGTAAATACCTCATCAGACATATATTTGGTAGACCTAGGCATCCACAAAGCCAAGGTATAGTTGAGAGATTCAATCAAACAGTCACCAGATATTTACAAAAGAATATTTTTGAAAAAAACGAAAATAATAAACGATGGATAGATATTTTAGATAAAACTGTATATTGTGGCATACATCCACATTTCTTTAAAATAATTTCCCTCCAAATAATATTTATTATTTATTCTAAACTCCCTCCCAAAATTATTCAAACAAATATAATTTTAGGGGTAGATAAACTGTTGGCTTATCATCATAATAAATTATTTATTGAGGGTGCTGTTGAATATTATTTAAAGTGTGGCCGTATCCCAAGGGGATACGACATATATAAATACAATATAAACATGAATCTACAAAAAATCTCCTTTTTTGTTATTTAAAATTAGGGTTCATGACCAAAATACACCCGCTTTGGGAAAATACACCCGCATTGAAAATTTTTAAGACCCCTCCCTTTAAATGATGAGAAGAAGCAGAAAAGAAATTTTACAGCCTGCGAAGATCTATGCAAAGGACTTATTTTTTCATATTGACATTAATAAAGTATTTTGAAATGAGATGTTAAGTAGTACCGAGACTGCGAGCAATTTTTTAGCACGTAGTTCGCCAATAAAAAACACTGCTTTTTGTACGACTTGTGATGCAGGAAAGCAGGTGAAGTTGGTAAGGAGAGCCAAAATCAGTGATGGCTACGTTCGAAACTGTACTAAACCTTGTAAAAACCCCAGGTCTATTTGAGTTGACAGTGTTTTAGAACATTCTAAACTAAGTTTAGGAAAGATTATTAGACTTATTTATAAGTATATTAATCGAGTAACATTCCTTAATATTGCATATGATCTTGAAGTGGATAGAAAAACCGTAAGTACTTTTAGAATTATCTGCAAAGATCGCATTATCGAGGATGTAACCAACAATAGCCGGAGATTAGTAGGTCCTGACGAATCTGGTAACCCAAAAGTTGTAGAAGTGGACGAGAGCTTATTCTTCCGTGCCAAATACAACAGAGGCAATCATACCAGCGGCAAATGGTATGTAGGAGGAATTGAAAGAGGTTCAAAAAATACTTTCCTCGTTCCCGTACATAGTAGAAACACATCTACTATTCTACAAGTAATTCAAGACAATATCCTCCCGAATACAATAGTTATGACCGACCAGTGGAGAGCTTACAATGCAGCACTCAGACAATTAACGAGCATTGAACATAGGAAGGTTAATCATTTTCTAAATTTTGTAAATCAAGATGATTCTGATGTTCATACCCAATTGATCGAAGGTTTTTGGTCATTATTTAAAATGTATGTTCGCTCTGCAAATAATATAAAGCAAGACGAAAATTATGAATATCTGCTACAATTCATTTGGGGACACAAAATACCTCGAATTAAGTGCATAAACTATCTTTTACAGTTATTCAAAATAAATCTTAGTTAAGCAAATTTTTTAAACTTTTTTTTTTTCATTTTGTCCCCTTTTTTATTTTTTTCAATGCGGGTGTATTTTCCCAAAGCGGGTGTATTTTGGTCATGAACCAAAATTAGAATTAGGTGTAACACTTGTATTATAGAAGATCAAAGTGTCAAAGTTGAAAATAATATCCTTGTTTTACCTGACCATGAAGAAGCCATGAGTCATCAGAAAAAATATTTTGAACTTAAATATAAAAAAGTTTTAAGAATGATGTTTTTTTGCTATTGGAGATAAAGTATTGACAAAAAAGGATTTTGACGATAATCCTTGTCGCGATGTGACTTTGAAAAATGACTTGAAGTAAAATACATTTATTGAGAACTGTTGAGGGGGTCAATTGTTTGTATTTAAGCTTTTAATTTAATTTATCATTGTTCACATTGATCTCTAATAAGAGATAAATAAATACGTAAACAAATATACACTGCTAAATTAAGCTAAACGAAGCATTATAATAAACAATTAAAGTGGTGTAATCACACCACGACAATCTGTAAACTAAAAACATAAATTGGAATCCTGAAAATAAAATAAAAATAACTTTATTAACAGACAAAACAAGACAGGATCTAGAAAACACTGTGAACAAAGGACAGATTACATGTCAGCATATTTAAACAAACTTAGCTTACAGAAGGATTAAATACTACACAAAACAGGGCACCTTGGTTCATACTTTGAGGTCTCGTTCATACTTACTAACTCGGATTTAAACCGACGTACCTCTAACGATGTAAATTAGAATCCTTTTATGGGGGCCAATTGTAGTATCAGAACTATTAGACAATAATCATTTATTATTAAAAACGGTAAAGATGAATTTAGAATAGACAAAAATCGTTGTAAAAAATTAAATTAGTCTTTGAATTCAATTTGAAACGATTGGAAATCAAAGAAATATATTTGTGACCTTAAAATTTTTATTTTTTATTTGCTATATTGATCAGTTGTAACGTAATTAAATTTAAAATAAATCAGTATATACTAATTCATTTTAGCGTTTTATAAAAACTTTGGTGGATTTTTACTATTTTTCAGCGCTGTTATTTTTAATTCCTATTTATTTTTGTGACCCCTTTTATATGGTTGCGATCTTGGTGTGTATGCTCGCTTCGCGTGCAACAATAAATATGTAAGTAGGTCTTACTTCATAACCATTTTCATGAGATTTATTAATTTATTTATTTTTTAAATAAAATAATTTGGTTGATACCACAGTACAAAAAGATCTTACGCAATAGTATATTTTAAAAATTTCTTCTAAGATATTATAATCATCATTTGAGTAGTTTTATTAAAATAGGAGCAATCTGGCATAAAATGACAGGTATTCCTTAGAAAAAGAATGAGTTTGATATTGTTCACCTTTTTCTCCTTAATTTTACAAAAAAAACCGCGAGAGGTCATTTATATCTCTAATTCTTGTAATAATACAAGTATTGAGATGTCTCATAATTATATTTTTTTACACCCAAAATCCAGATTAACATAATAATTTTTTTATGCTTGCATTCATAATCTAAGGGCGCAAGGGGTTTCTATTTGTGACATACTTTCGATCATCATGTTTCCTTTTCCCAAAACATATTTTTCTATAATTTATTAGAGTTTCTCACTTTCTATTCTCTCCAACCTTAGTTACAATTCTAACGTTATGTCTTTCCAATATTAACATAACAAGGTATTTTTGGTATTTCATTATGTAAATAGTTGACGTGCGAGTAAGAAACAATTGTCATAACTGTTTCATCAATCCAAACACTATGCTTGTTACTAAAAAAAATATTTTATACCCATATGTTTATAACAAACTACCCAAGAAAACAAACGATGAGATCTTTTCATCCGTGGAATCATCAATTGAATATCTTATTGATGAAAATTTAGTAAACAAAGAAAAGCAATGTATTAAATGTTAGGATACAATGATTATATGTAATGATGATAGATATATTGATAAGCGAACTTTAGATGTAGGAATGTTCGGTGCAGAAAAAGGTGTTTGTGTTTTAAATACTTACATAGATGTTCTTAATAGGCCAATTAATGACATATCATTGGCTATTTGAGAGTATTTAGGCAGAGACTATGAGAAAGAGTTCATAATGACTGCTCAATGGCCAAAAGCGCGTATCAAAAATTTAAGAAGAATCTTAATTATATGTACTTCAAGATCAAGAACAATCCTTTAAGAAGCATTATGATTAGTGGAAATAATAATATTCAGATATATGAAACTGTAATTTACAAGGGGATTTTTATTACAATCCCATCTAATTTATGATAATATGTCAGGATTGATCTGACTAGTTGGATTGATAGAAGAATATACTATTAGAATTTATATCGAAGTGTGCTGAATAGTGAAGCTGAAACTGTTATGTAATAATAGATCATTCAAGCTTAATGATCTATAATTCCTTCTATTCATGATCATCTCTTGTTTGTTTGTTTGTTTATATTTTAATATATCACTATTTTAAAATATAAATACTTTAATTCAAAACAAGGGATTCCTAAAACTAATAAACCTTTTTATAATAAATCTTGTTCTTCCAAACCACTACACAACAGAAACTCTCGTATAATTGATTAAAAAGCATGTTTATGTTGCTACTTTAATAATTACGGATGGTCATTCTTTTTATCCAAAAGCTATACACGATAAGCCTTTGCATGCATGAGATTGTTTATCATAGGCTTAGATTTAAGAATATAAATGGGTTTTCTGCAAATAATATCGAAAATGTATGGTCTTTACTGAGACATGAATAAAGAAAAAGAAAAGGAATTAAAAAGTCTTTGGTTACTGCATTTTTAGAGGAGTTTATCTTTCGCTATTATAATCTTGAATCTGTAAATTCTCCGAAATAGCTTGGATTTGGTATGATATTGTAAAGTTTTATTGAAAATAAAAAAGATTAACTATTTATATTTTTTTTAAGGATCCCCCTTGCTTTTGGACGGGGGGAAGACGGCCTTGAACCTATTATTTTTTATCTAAAAGTAGTCAACAATTTTTTTATTCAACTTTTGTTTGTGTCTTTAGCTATCTTACAATCGTCTCGATTTCTTTGTAATTTCCACCATTAAAAAAGTCAAAAAACTGTTGTTTATTGTTTTTTTTTATTTTAGACATGATATAGTTATGAAAAATCATTTTCTTTATTTATACTGCAAATTTATACAGATTTGGATTCTAATAATTGCAGATAGAATCCCCAACAATTTAATGGCTCCATAAATGAAACCCATTATTTGTCTTTTTAATAAGATTTTTACCTATAATAAAAATAATTAAACAAAAGACTGACGGAATTTTTTTATTATTTGTTTTCTTTGTACCTGGTCATAATTCGATGAAGTAATAACACTTTTTTAAAGACTATCTTACACGTCATTTTTCCGGCCGCTTTAATATCCAAGAGTCGATAAGCTATCAAAAATTTATGTTGAAAAATAGGAACTTTAACGCAACCCACTGCTCTAGAGTATTGCCGAGAGCTTTCAATTAAAATAGATCACATGATTTACTCCTAAAACTAATTTTAAGATTTATATTAATATCTATTAATTTACTGATGACATAAGTTAGTAAATTTATTAATTTATCCTTTAATATAATTTTGAAATATGAATAAACTATTTAATCCAAACATAAATACTGAAATAATTTAAAGAATTTTAATGACTTTTGCTGTTTTTTATAGAGATCAATGGAATCGTTAATATCTTTCAAAATATCTAATACCTAGAAATAAGTACCTGTTTGATTATGAAAATTAATGACGCAGTAGCTAAAATCCTGAAGATGTATTATGCAGTTATTGCCCCATAATATCGAATATAAAAGATAAAAACAGCATTTAACCCTTTAAATGTTCCTTTAATTAAAATAAACTTTTAAGCCCATTCTTAGCCATCTGTGAAAATTTATTAAACCTCTGTGCTTGAGGGGAACTTTCAAGAATTCCTTCTCCAGTCTTCGATGATATATTTTTATCCTTTGAAACTGATCCTGATGTAAGTGCTTTTATAATATCCTTAACATCTTTTACCTCGTTTGGAAGACTTAGAGTTTACTACCTTACTTTCATTTTCTATCTCGTTTTCTTTCTCCTCAGTACTTATACTTTCTGAGTCCTTTTTGTTATCGTATTTAATGTTTTTAACCTCTTCCTGTAAAGGAGGGCCTGTATTTAAAGGATTTTCTTGATATATATTAGTAATTCCTGGCTTCAAATTGGGGTTCATTGGATTCAAAGGAACTCTTGGGTTAAATGTATTTGCTTGATTTCCATTTTGAAGGGCTTCTTGTGGATTAGAGATTTTATATCCAAAAAAGTTTTTAAACATATTATGTAATTTACTTTTTTTAGGACCCGTACCATTTTTTTCTTTAGGTTTTTTTACCTTTACAATTTTTTTGTGTAATTTAGATGAAGAAGAACTTGCTTCCTCGACTTCATCATATTTTTCCTTTTTAATAATCTTGTCAAATTCTGAAGAACTACTTGATACTTCATCTTCATTATCAGTGTAATCCTTTTTCTTTTTAAAAATTCTTCTCAACTTTTTAAAACGACGGAAGGGTGTGTGTTTATGTACATGCTTGTTCCTTTTTTTTCGAAATAATTCATCTTTGACAGAGGTTTTCTTTAGATCTTCTTCAGGAGGTTTAGGCACTGAAGTAAATAAGTCGAAGATTTTCTTATTATATTTTAAGCTCTCTACCTCATCAATTTTTTCCTTTATAGGAAGAATATAAGCTCTAAAATTCAGATTTTTATCGTTATAACCTAGGGTAGGACAAGCTTTAGAAATTAAGGTTCCCCCTTCTTTTTTTAAGCATTTCTCACTCGTTCTTGACTTAATACTTACGTAACGACTAGAATCAGAAATATACCAAACGCACTCATAATTAACTTTTGACTTTCCATCTTCTTTATCTTCATCGATTTTATTATCATTTTCTTTCTTGTCTTTTGTCTTCCCTCTGTTATACTCATTATCTTTAACAAGTTCCTGAGTCAGATCCTCCTCGGGATCACAATAATTTTTATCAGTTGTTCCATGGGAAGAACATTTTTTTATTTTCTCAATGATTTTATTATAATTAGAAACAGGTTCCATCTTGAGATTACCATTTTCGTCTAACATTAAGATTTTTTCTTTTATTACTAGGAAAAAAAATGTTCCTGTGTCACTCGATTTAAAAATTAAATCCCACAGAAAATCCTGGTTATTTGCATCTTTCGGAAATGTAAACTTTAAATCCGATGATAAAACATTATAATCTAAATCTGCAAGAATAAATCTTCCTATCTCAGTCAATTGCTTCAGGTAAATAAAGGGTACAAAAAATGACAAATGAAACATTGTAACTTTTAAAAATAAATTACTTATTGCTTTATTTTGAAACAGTGTTACAAAGAGATCATGAAATTACAAAAGTTTTATGTTAGATAATCTCTAATATAAATTAGAGATTTCTTTTTTTCGAATTATTAAAGAATATTTATGGGATAAAAAATATATATTTGTCATATCTTTTCTATAAGCTATTTTTTTATAAATACGCTGAGATGTAATCTGCCCTTTTCTTTCTATGTTTTGTCTGCATATAAAGTTATTTTTTTTATTTATTTGTCATATCTTCATAGATATTTCTTAAATACTCTATAAATCTTCGAACTAACTAAATTTATTGTATTTAGAATTAATTAATTATTTATATATCATTACTTCTTAGCAGTGATGGAAAATTCGAAAAATGACCTCTTAGCGAATGAACTTTAAGTAATTCACAATGCTCGGACTAAAATAATTCTAAATTTAATGCAACGGATAGTGTGCTTACAAGATATCACAAAAGATACATTCAATTAAATAGGGGTTGCTGAAACTCTCGAAGCATATATATAATCTGTAGAGTTAAAGAAGACTCTTGAATCAATCTCTATCGAGTGAAGACGAGGCATGATTCTATAAGCTTTGGAGAGAAAAAATTAGGCTAGCAATTAACAGGCTAATTATAGTATACTGTGAAATTTTAATTGACAACTATTGTTAAAAGCTAAATGTCTAACCCATAAAATTGTTATTTTTTAAAATCATTATTAACATCATCATCCATACATATAAAAAACTTGACCACTAAAATTATTCATTTTTAAATATCTTTTTTTTAAATTTATAAGATTTTTTCAGGTGCCGTGGATAATAAGAAATTTCATAGAAATTCTCATGCAAATTCTGTCTCATTCATACTTGATTATTAAAGATTATTATTCATTAAACCTTTTATTATTATTACAATATTAAGTTAAGGGTAATTTTTTATCAAATTTTATGTATTACCAATATTATTAATATCACAATAGATAGCAAGTAATTTGTTGTTTATCGGCTTCCGTTTTATAGACATTATCAAATTATTAAAAAGTCTCTCTTTCTTTCTGCACTTTACATAAAGCATCTGTAGATATGTTTGTACTATAAATCTAATCCTCGACAAGTTTCATGATTTGACAGCAATATACATACAGATTCTCATTTTTTAATAGGGCTTTTTAAGCAGATAATCATGTGATGCTTTCAAAGAGGAAAATACTTCATCATTTTTTTTGTTTTGTTTTTAGTAAAATTAAATAAGGATTTAAAATGTATTTTTTTTAATTTGTAAAAATGCCACAATTTGTTATTTATATGAACCCCCGCTAATGTATTATACATCGACATTTATACCAAAATATGAAATTTCAAAAAAAGTTTTTTATTTGGTTACACTTTGTTTTAGTCAGTTTCTAATTCTCTCCACTCGTTGCTCCTGAATACTGTGTTATGCCGGGGTCTGTGAGGCTCTCTGTCCCGTTAGCTTCTTGTATTACGCAATCTTCTTCGGCCAGAATTCCTCGTCGGCTGACCATCGTCAGGCTTTCCAGTGTCATCTTGAGCATTATGGACTGCACATACGCTTCGATTTTATCGTCAAGCTTTAACTCAGTTCTATAACTTCTGTGGAAATTAGTTACTATGCAATCCCATATCATCACAAGTGGAATAACTCTGCTTTTATACTTATTCGGTGACGCGCAATGATTAGTTAGCAAATCATACTTGTGCTTCTTCTCGATTTCCACTGTCCTAAGATTTTCAAAGCTTGTTATTCCTACCTCAAAATTAGCACCTCTTTCTTCCTCTTGTCTAGTATAAAAATATCCTGCTTATTGTATTTAACTTTAATTCCAGTCTGTATTTGTGTGCTTGCCCTTATTTCAACATTTTCGTCGGCGATATACTCTTGTACTGAGTGATTTAAAATTTTTTGTTTTGATTTAAGGCCATAATTTCTGCATATTTGTAGAAAATATAAAATAAAAAAAAACTTAATTTATTGGTAAATGTGAAAAATATCATCGTTATTTCTTTTAATTAGAACCATCATTATTTAACTATCCTCCTGCCATTTTAAATAGTGTACTTAATCCTTGTGTTTGAGGTAGGCTTCCAAGAAGATCTCCTCCTGCCTTTGATAGTGTATTTTTAGTTTTAGAATTTGAACCTGATGTAAGTTCTTTTACAATTTCTTTAATATCTTTACCATTTCCTCTTGCAGTAATTTCAAGATCAACATGACTTCTTTTCTTTCGTTTAGGGGACCTATATTTACTTTCTTCATTTGCATTTTCACTTTCTTCTTCATCATCCTCAGTGCTTCTATTCTCCAACTGTTTTTTGCCATTGTATTTAGGATGTTTAGGCTTTCTTTTAATGGGTGAACTCGATTTTAATGATTGTTCCTGATATTTATCAATATTTTCTTTGGGGTCAATAGGATTTGATGTATTAGCCTGATTTTCGCCCTGAGATTTTTCTTGTGAATTGATACTTCCAGATCCAACGAACTTTTTGAAAATTTTATATAAGTTATCTTTGTCAATATTTTCATCTTTTTTCTTCTTAGATTTCTTGTACTTCTTAGTATTTTTGTATAGTTTGGATGAAGAGGAACTTACATCTTCAATATCAGCATCTTTTTCTTCTTCTTCAATTGTCTCTTCATCCTCAATAACTTTGTCAAATTCTGAAACATCACTTAATACATCCTCATTATCAGTGTAATTATTTTTCTTTTTAAAAGATCTTCTTAACTTTTTGACATGACGAATAGGTGAATGCTTATGTATATGTTTGTGTTTTCTTTTTTTAATTGAATCATCTTTTTTAAAACTTTTATCTGAATCTTTTTCGGGGGCATTAGACATTGAAGTAAGTAAGTTGAAGATTTTCTTATTATATTTTAAGCTCTCTATCTCGTCAATTTTTTCCTTTGTAGGCAGAATATATACTCTAAAACTCAAGTTTTTATCGTTATAGCCTAAAGCAGGACAACCTTTAGGAATTAAAGTTTCGCCCTCTTTCTTTAAGCATTTCTCACTTGTCTTTGATCTAATACTAACAAACCGACTAGAATCAGAAATATGCCAAACCCATTCATAATTAACTTTTGATTTTTCTTCTTCTTTTTTATCATCACTTTTCTCATCATCTTCCTCCTTATCATTTTTTCCTTCACTTTCTTTCTTGCCATTTTCTTTCTTGTCATCTTTTTTCTTGTCTTTTTTCTTTTCTTTGCTGTCCTCATTATCTTTAACGAGTTCCTTGGTCAAATCAACCTTGGGATCACAAAAGATTTCGTCAGTTGTTCCGTGAGAAGAACATTTTTTATTTATTTTCTCAATTATTTTATTATAGTTAGAAACAGGATTCATTTTAAGAGTATTATTTTCGTCTAACATTAAGACTTTCTCTTTTATTCCTAAAATGAAATGTGCACCTGCATCATCTTATTTAGAAATTAAGTCCCATACAAAATCCTGAGTATTTGCATTCTTTGGTGATAAAAACTTTAAATCTGATGAGAAAACATTATTATCTGTGTCAACGACGATAAATCTTCCCATCTCCGTGAATTCTCTTGTATATATATAAGATAAAAGTAGTAACAGATGAAACACTATGGTCTCTGATTTAGAATTATTTATTGCTATATTTTTAAAACAATGTTACAAATAAAACCAATAAATTTTTAATTTTTTATGTTTTATCATATACGATACAAATTAGAGGTCCTAAATTTTACATCAAATAATAATATTTGTGCAGAGAGGGATCTATATTTTAAGTTATTTATTATTTATTCGCCTTTAATAATTGCTCTTCGCCTTTAATAATTGCTTTCCGTAAATTTACATTCTTAACGATACTGGTTTAATATGGGATTTGGCAGTTTAGATGAAGGATTCCACCAAACTTGTAATTTTAAGGCCTATCCCTTTTTAATTAATATTTTCATAAAAAAGATCCTAATTAAACATTTTATTTTTTTTCCAGATGAGTTAGGGGGTAAGAGAGTTTTTATATTTTAGTTAAATAAAAATAAGCAAATAAACATTGATAAATTAGTATATAAATGTGGTATCCCTACTTACCACATGCTCTATTAATTGGTACTTTTATTTATTTTATTGGTTTATTTTTATTATCTGTTTGTTTTATGGATTATCAGTTATGATAATCCATCACTTAATATAATTGGTTACTTTATAAAACCAAAAATATATAAACCAAGTTAAACCCCAAGGGATAGAAATGAAGACCAACCTCGCTCAACTAAATAAAACTATTAACATTAAAAAAACCTTTAAATATTCTTGAGACATTTCTATCAAGAGGAGGTTACTCCAATAAACATAAACAAATAAACATATGTCGTATTTTACCACGGATACCTTATTTAAACTCTTTTCAAAAAATTTAAAGATCGAATTCTGCTGGTTGAATTTTTTTTTTTTAATAATTTTTTGTGAGTCCCACAGTTCAGTGGGAGGGCTACCATTCCGAGAGGATAATGGTGCGGTTCGACTCCCCGTGGGCTCTAAAAATTGTCAAGGTGGGACTTTTCAATTCAACAAGGAGAGCTAGACTAAGTAGGGTGAAAGGTCCTGCGAAAGGCCTATCTGAAGCTGCGCACATCGCTCGAAACAGGTGGGAGACTTGAGTCCAATTAAACGAGTTGGTAGTGTAAGAGGGTGTGCTCGCAACCAGTGGATGATATGGACTGACTATGCAGGTACGATGATGCTCTCTCCCCGGGTCTCTAACCACGCTCGTAAATACTACCTACTGTGGATCTACATGTTCGGCATGGATTAGGGTACGCTAGTGGTTTGGTTCTCCCGTAATCAAAGCCCAATGGGTAGGATAATGCTCGCCGCATAAGGCTACATTAAAGGAGGGGGTTTTAGTGAGTAAGAATCTCACAGTACTCGAGTGGGACTGAACCACAGTTCACCCGCGAGAGTCTCTATGAAGATTTCCCCCACCTGTAGTACACACACACACACACACACACACAAAAAAAAGGAAGGATTAACCAAACTTTTAATATAAAGGCCATCACTTTTATTTATATTTCTTTTTTTATATATAATATTCTGTTGAAACATTTATTTATAATTTTTATAAAAGGGGATGGGAGAGTTTATATAGTTTTATTAAATTTAAATAAACCAATAAACATTGATAAATTAAAATTGTCAATAAATTGTTTATTATTTATCTCATCGTTACACCGCATGGGTAGAAAATATAAAAATTATAAAAATTTAAAGAACTATAGAAGAGAAGGTATCGACACTCCCCTCCCACTTAAAAAACTTTTTAGAATTTATTTTTCAAGTGAGCCTTATTCAACCTGTATTCTTTGTTTCCTTTTAAAACTAAATATGCATCCTGACCTATTTTTTCTTTGATCTTATAACCATCTTCCCAATTCGCCTTAAGTTTATCCAAATTAAGCTTTCTAAATATTAATACTTCATCATTAATTTGATAATCGTTGTCTGCTTGTCGTTTACCTTTTACAATGTAGCTTTTATCCTTTTTAAAATTTTCCTCCCTTTGATTTATTAACTGTTCTCGCGAAAACGTTTTGTTAGGTAACCCTAATTCTTTATCTATATCTAAAATTGGCAATCTACATTTATTAAATATAAATGGAGAAGTGTTCAATGCGTGATGAAAAGACAAATTTACGGCTAATGTTGCTTTTTGCACAACTCTCTCCCATGATAACTTCCCAAAGTTAGATAGGTTTTTTTTTATTTTGTTCCACAATGTTTGATTAACTCTTTCCACCCCACCTGTCGTTTCATGGTGATATGGAAAACCAAATTCCCACTTAAATCCTTCTGTTCTTGCCAAATTTCTGACTTCTTTGTTGTTAAACTCCAAACCATTATCCAAAATTATTCTTTCGGGAATGCCGTGCTTATCTATGATAAGTTTCTTTATAGCTTTTACAATTCCATCACCTTGTTTACTTACTAAAATTTTCGTTTCTAGCCACTTACTGTAATGGTCAATGCATACCAAAATGAATTTGTTTTTTCGCAGTGATTCAATTCTACCAATCAGATCAACCTCCCAGAGTTCGTTGGGGAGCTTTGTCAAAATGACCCGATTTTTTGTGTTTACTTTTGAATTTCCTGCTTTCATACAGATTTCACATCTTTTACAATATTCCTCTATATCTTTTACAACATTTTCCCATTTGTATTTCTCAAAATCATGACTTTCATCGTTTGAGGTGATCCATGCCCACTAGTTATGTGATACTCCTTTAAAATTTGTTCTTTTTTTTCGTCAGAAAGATTTTCTGATACCATAAAAAGTCGTTCAGGTTGATGATGCATAGATCTACTAAGGCTGTCTGCTGCATTATCCTCTCCTCTTATGTATTCAATTTTAAACTGAAACTCTTGTAGCTTCATTGACCATCTTAGAAGTCTACTAGTTGGGTTTTTACATTCCCACAGATAAGTAAGAGCTTTGTGGTCAGTTCGCAATACGAATTGTTTTCCTAGAAGGTAGTGTCTGTAGTTTTCAATTCCTTTAACCACTGCTAGCAGTTCCTTATCATTTACTGAATAATTATTTTGACAATTATCAAATGTTTTGCTAAACGCTGAAATCATTAATTCTTTACCATCATCTCCCTTTTGAGCTAGTATTGCTCCGTATCCTTTCTCTGATGCGTGGGTTGTGATAATAAATTCTTTTGCAAAGTCAGGTTGTTGTCTACTTGTATTTTCTGTAATAAGCGATTTTATTTTTTTAAATACTTCGATAGTTTCCTTCGACCAATCTATCTTTTTAAGACTTTTTTTTGTGTCTCCCTTTAAAAATTTGTTTAGCGGAGCCGTAATTATAGCATAGTTTGGGATAAATTCTCTACAATAATTCATGGAACCTAAAAAAGATCGTAATTCCTTAATATTTTGTGGTAACGGTAAGTATTTTACAGCCACTATTTTATCCCGATCAGGTTTAATTTTGTCTTTAGACACTACATTTCCCAATATCTTAATCTCCCTTTCGAAAAACTTACATTTTTTTCTGTTAAGAAGAATTCCTGCTTTTTTAAGTTTTTGAAATACTAGCCTAATATGATCTGCATGCTCATTCTCGCTAGATGAAAAAATAATTATATCATCAAGGTAAGTGGAGTAATAAGGTTGGACACGACCTGTGCTTAAAAAGTATTCTATAATGCACGGTTCCTTTACGTTGTCCTTTACATATATACAATTATATTTAATATTTTTATTTAATTTATATTGGTAGCTAAAGGTTTTCATATCTATCTTCTCTCTATTCTCTATTATTATTTCTGTTTATATATTTTTAATTATAATTTTGGACCAATCCTATTAGAGAATGATTAGTCCTTTTGATGAAATATAGTTAAGAACCAATTATTAATTTCTGTGGTAATTATTTTACCACAGTAAGGGAGCACGAAAATTCCAAGCTCTTTCCTAAATTTGTTATCTATACACCTCTGGAATGTCGCTGGTGCATTACAAAGTCCAAACGGCATTCTATTAAATTTATATAACCCATTCTTCAGCAAATACTGTTTTTTCTTTATCCTCTTTAGCCATAGGTATTTGGTAGTATCTTGAAGTGGCATCCAGTGTTGAAAATATTTCTGCCTTAGATAGACTATCAAGTATCTCGTCAATTCTAGGTAACGGATACTTATCCTTCATTGTTATCTTATTAAGTGTCCTATAATCTATACACATCCTGATAGAACCATCTGGTTTTGAGACTGGGACTATTCTTGCAAACCATGGACTTTTACTTCACTTATAATTCCTGCTTGCCAATTCTTTTCTATTTCCTTCGTAAGTGCATCCTGAAAGTGAATTGGTACGCGATCATTTCTTTGATATACAGGAGGATTCCCTTGTGTGTCAATATGATGAACCCCCTCCTTACAGACCTTCATCTTCGTGATTTCTGTCCCAAACATCTCTGAATATTCTTTAAGCAACCTTTCTAAATCTATTCTTCGATCTATTCGATTCTTAAATCTATCTATTCTTCCTCCAATGAATTAAGATTATTCTCAAAATACTTACTAAAAACTTTCTCAAACAGTTTTTTGTTTTTTCCAAGGGTGTCCACACCAATGATTGCGTATTCTGGTTTCCCTTTTACTACCAATGGGGAAAATTTTATCTTACAATTTTCAAACGTTACTTGTAAATCAATCGCTCTCCCAACAATTTCTAAAGGTAGTCCGCCTGCTGTAGATACTGCTCCTAAATACGGTACTACACATGCATTATTTGTTACCAACCTACTATTGATAATAGACACATCTGCACCTGTATCTATTAAACATTCAACTTCTTTATTATCAATTTTTATGCGTCTAAGGAAATAATTGTTTTGAATAGAGTTAATAAAACAAGAATAAATATTAAGATTTTTACTAAATTCGTCCACCGTTTTTTCTTCCGCACCACCGAATGTTTCTTCCAATCTGTTTACACCCTTTTGTTGTGAACTTCTTTTTAACGTCCATCCATTATTTTCAAGTCTCTTTTTAGTAAAACACCTCTCAGTACCATGATTCCCCTCACCGTGAATAATGCAGTACCATTTTCTGCCTCGTGGTCTCCCGCGTCCTTTACTACTATGATCTTCTACTTTGTTCACTGCTTTTTCCGGAAAAGCTATCCACGCTGATTCCTCAGCTTTTTTCAGAAATGAATCCCAATCAGCAGATTCACGAGAAAATTGCAAAAGTGTCCCTCTAAGCTCACTTGGTGCTTTCGATATAAGTAGTCTTAGCAATGCCCTCCAGTCAATACATCTCCTTTCCACCAACATAGAAGCGTTAGCTAATAAGTCCATAAACTCCTCATAAGTGTAAACTAGCTTTGTTTCCAAAAACTTATCTAATATTTCATCTGTAGTTTTCTATGACCCGAATCTAGCCTTCATAGATCTAACTAAGAAATTCAGTTCAAAATCCAATCCGTGAGCTCCAATAAACGAGGTCGACCATGTCAATGCTTTATCCTTTAAAGCCAATAAAATAACACATTTCGTGCCCTCATCTGATAGACCACTAACAACTGTTGTCCTTATCGTGTTTTTTAACCACACATCGACATTTTCTTTGTCAGGTCCTCCAAACTTCTCAACAGTTTTCATCGCCGTCGCCGTGTCAATAAATTGTTTATTATTTATCTCATTGTTACATCGCATGGGTAAAAAATATAAAAATTAAAGAACTATAGAAGAGAAGGTATCGACAAAAATATTAACAGAAATAAATAAACATAGTTGTATTCATCATATAAAAGAAAATATTTTATTAAACCACCCTTATGTTAAACTTTGTCAACAAACATATGTGGTATTTTACCATAGAAATCTTCATAGAAACTCTCGAAGACACACTGTGGTTTATTCCTATTTGAGTACTATGAGACTCTTACTCATTAAAACCCCCTCCTATTATGTAGCCTTGAGCAGCAGGAGCAATCGAACTCATTGGGCATTGATTTCGGGAAAACCAACCCACTAGCCTTGCCTTATCCATGCCGAACATGTAGATTCACAGTAGGCGACCTTTTAGAGATTTAAAAAAAAAAAATTTTTTTTACTCCTATGAATTCTTACAAAGTATAAAAAAAACAAATGACGAAAGTTTTATGTAT
This sequence comes from Argiope aurantia, assembly GCA_026543865.1. Lineage (NCBI taxonomy): Eukaryota > Metazoa > Arthropoda > Arachnida > Araneae > Araneidae > Argiope > Argiope aurantia. The sequence goes on along the minus strand of JAPMOR010032718.1, from coordinate 68,298 downwards.
GTAGAGTCATTAATTATTTATCTTTTTGATGAATACTTGATTAAAATCTAAAATAAGTGTTTAGTATGCAGCGTAATCATACATATAGTCGAAGATCTTTCTTACATTGATAAAAAGATTTACAGATTTTCTAATATGAAATACAGAAACGAGAGTCATCGCTTAATAATTCTATCATATCTGTGGTAAGAAAGCTAGTTAACGATAAGTTGTTAGCTGTTTACGAGTATTCATCACGCGGTTTCAAAGAAGAGTTCTTAATGATTTCGAAATGGTTAAAAGCACATATGAGAATTTAAAAAAGAGTCTTGTTAAGTACTTAAAAATTAAAAATAGCTCTAACAAAAGTATCATGATAGAAGGGAAGTCTAGCATTCAAATAGGTGAGGCAGTTATTTATAAAGGAATCTTTATTAAAACATTCTAAATTGAATGATGATATTCTAGGATTGACTTGGTTGGTAGGGCTGACGTAAGAACTTACAGAAAGGATGTGTATTGAGATTGTAAGAAATCGAAAGTCTGAAACTCTTTTAGAATTGATTAGAAAACACGTTTTTATAGGTTCATTAATTAGTACTGATTGGTAGCCAAAGGCAGTTAAGGAAACATATTGCACTCATGAAATTGTCAATCACATATAGGATTTAAAAATAAAAATGGACTTAATACTAACAGCATTGAGAATTTATGGTTTTTTATAAGACATGCAGAAATTGAAAGAAAAGGAATAAAAAGTCGGCAGTACCTGTATTCTTAGGAGAATTTATTTAAGGTATTATAATCTTAAATCTAACAGCTTTAGTGAAATAGAACCAATTTGATGTGAAATAGCTATTTTTTTTATTGAAAATGAATTACGTTTATATTTTTTCTTTTTCTTGTTTGATTTCCCTTGTAAGGATGTTCCCCATTACCTCGCGTTTGTGGGGCAGTTTTGAGAAATAAAGTCTTTCACAAAAAAACGTCTGCATATTTTACGATATATTATATTAACTTTAATGAGGACCTATTTAGTAATAGAAAGTTCACACAGATAACGTCCTCTATATAAAAAAATATCATTATAATTTCATTCGAAAAAACTAAATAACATTTTATTAAACAGATACCTCTCTAATTATCTCCTGTACTCTGCTTTCATCAATAATAGTGCACTTATCTTTGCTCAAAACGTAAGAAATAACTTTATTTTTGTCAGATTGTACAATAGTACCAAGACCAGAGATACTTTCATATATAAAGTCATTATTCTCACAATTCTCAAGGTAGTCACAAACTTTAACACTCTTTTGACCAATAGAATACGATGTGTACTGAGAAAAATTACCATCTGGCTCTACAACATAAATCTTTGTACCATTTCCAATATAAAAGAGCCCAGTTCGTATTCCCAATGGTCTCATGTCACTATCCAAAGTAAACTTCTGCTTATTCTTACTGAGTTCATAAGCTAACGCCTCTATTGATATATCTTCACCAGTTGTTATCTTGTAATTCCTACAAATAGATCTAGCATTTAAAATAACTTTATAGGAATCAGGTTTAAGACCCGAATAACTCATCCAAATATTTGGATCAGGATCTATCCTAAATAATTTATCTTCTTCAATAAACATATTGTTATGAGTCTTAACTTCTATGCTCACACAAATTTCCTTTTCTCTAGACGAAAACACAACTAAGGAACCCTGTTCACTTGCTTGTTGTGCATATTCTACTTGTATAAGTCTTCCATCAGAACTGAAGCCAAAGAAATCTTCGTATTCCATTACAGGGGTAAAAATTATTTAGTTAAAAAGATAAACAGAAATAATCATACTTATATTCTTTCTTTACAACAAAAAACATTATAAAGTAGATAGAAGCATTTTAATGATAGAGACATCCACAGGATTAAAACGGGGACAGCATTTATCCAGTGAGCTGAGATTTATGTACAAAGGTGGATTGGTACAGTGAATATGTTCTTTACCCATAATGATGACAATGCAGGTTTTATCTTTATCGCCACTTTAAATATTCACCTTTGTCATTAAGCAGACATTAATGATGAATCTGCTTTCCAGAATTCCCTTTTTTTAGTACCAATGTTTTCAGGAAATCACATCAAAAAGCCATTAAAGGAAATACAATTTTTAAAAAATTGTTATTATCGTAATTTTTTTATATAAATTGCGCACAAATGATAGCCTTCTTGAGAAGTTTAAAGGTCGTATCTATGATAAATGGATTAAAGAGTTGTATTCATTCTAAATGAAACATGTAGCCAGTACTAGAGGACTTCTTTATAAAGTGAATACGCTCTGACCCTTAGCATCCTCCATATTTACAAGTCTGTATATTCAGGTTGCTAGTGGAAAAAGGTGATGCATATATTTAGAGTGAGATATTAGTGACAAATAAAAAAGATTAGACTAATTTGGGAGAAAGGTCTTGCGACCTATCCTATTTTAATCTGTACACATGGCTTTAAACATCTAGGATTAACGAAGCTAATCTAAGAAGTTACAAATGGTATTTAAGAATATGTGCTTGGCATTATTGGACGATAGAAGCCAAATAGATTAGTAGTAAGATGTTTTTCCCGGGTTTTCATAGTATGTTCATTAAACTGTTATTCTGTGGATCAGTGGTCTCGTTCCCCCGTAATCAAATCCTAATTAAAATGAATGTGCTTGCCTTTTAAGCAATAAATAGGTGCAATTATAGTGATTAAGAATTTCATAACACTGACATGTAAATGATCAACAGTTTGGACACGAAAATCTCTACAAAGATTTCTCTTCACCTGTAGCATGTAAAAATTTGCAAAGACAAAAAATTTAAGGTCATAAATATTAGGAATATATATTCTCAACAGGTTTAAAAAATAAATGATTTAATAATTATTTGGTTCTAAATGTAAAAATAAATATAAAAAAGTTCTTAATCTTCAAAAACAATTTAATTTTATAGCATCAGATCTTTTATAAGATTACATTGTTTATAATTCTCAAAATGCTTGAAGTTAACATCTGATCCATCATACCTAATTGAAAAATCATTACCTTCATATTGAATGCTATCTATAACAACAATAGGATTCTTAGACATTATCAAAACTCGGATTTCACAGTCTAAACTACAAACAATTGGTCTAAAATTTATTTTATTTGGAGAAACTAAATTAATAACAATACTATCCATTAGAAGTACAGGTCCTCCTGCTGAGAAATTATACCCAGTAGAACCAGTCATTGAAGATATTATAACTGAATCTCCTTCTAGGTTAATACAACTTCCATTGATTGAAAGAAGAAACTTATATTGAGTTCAAACCCTCTGCTAGAAAATACAATCTCATTTAAGAAATAACTTCCATTAGAGAAAAAAAGTCTTTTTCTAGGTAGATAAGGTAAAGGATTATTGTTTTTCAAGTTCATACAAAGCTTTTCAATATCTTCTTTTTTAAAGGGTGCAAGAAAACCTAAAGTACCGTAGTTAACTGCATATACCATTGGAACAGATTTAAATTTATGTAATGTTCTTATTATAGTACCATCTCCACCTAAAATTATAAGAGATGTGTACCTACTGGTATCTACGCTTGTGACTAGTAAATCTGATATAAAATAGTATTTATATTCAATATAATTATCAAAAATAGATAAATCTATATCTTTAGATTTACAAACAATTAGAAACATATGGGGTTGGTATAAAGAATTATTTTTATTTCTTTATTTAAATTAAAATAAATTATTTTTTATCAAATACTGTAATTTTTATAAATTATAAGTCTTGATAATTTTATATGTGAAGAATCAATATTTTACAAAATTATTTATGAAGTATCAAATAACTAATAGGAACATCTATCTATTCTTAATAATAAATATGATTTAAGAACCTTAGTATATGTGATAGTAGAAAATACAGTCTTATAAGATCTATTAAAACTGTATAGGAATCACTATTTTTGTCATATCTATATGATTGTTACTTGGAAACCTATAAATGTAACTCCAATTAAAAAATAAAATGGTTATAACGAATCTAAATTTTTTCATATAACAACAATTCTACTTGTTTAAAAGATAAGGCTATTTACAATTATAAAATATTTTATAGATTTTTTTTATAAAAAGAATGTAGACAAACTTAATAACGATATTAAAATATGCTAATTCACTTCTTGTTTTATTTTAAAAATAATGTTTTTAAAATTATCCGTTTTTCATCCCATGGATCAAATATTGTTGAAAGGAATAAAAACTAAAAAAAGTAAAAGAGTAAAGCAAATAGAAGAAGAGTTTGAAATAATTGGAGATAAACTTGATCTTATTGAGTCTTTTGAAAGATTTAATGTTAACTGTGTTTTTGAGAATCCTAAACTGGTTCAGAAGTTAGTTATCCCGTACATTCTTAATAAAAAAAATACATGCGTTAATTCTTTTACAGGAAGCGGTAAAACGTTATCTTATGTTTTACCTCTACTCGAACTCTCACTTAGTGAGGATGTTAAGTCTATTATCCTTGTACTTACAGATACATTAATAAAGCAATGTTTTAATGTAATTAAGGAAGTAAACTCTGATAATCGCGTATCCGTTATAGGAATTTATGACTATAATAAAGAAAATGAAGAAGAAAGTAATTTTATATGTAATCCCGATGATAAAAAATTTATTTTACAAGATGAAAGTAAAAACATTATTCTTTTATGTAAACCAGAAACTGTTATCTCTCTCCCAAATCTTAAGGACTTTACAAATCTTATAGTAGATGAAGCTGATATGACTATTAACAGGAGGTCAATGAAATTTTTTACAGAACTCAACGAAATTATAGATTTCAATAGAGTTACTATGAATGTATTCAGTGCAACAATTAATACAGAGGTTGAGAATATCGTAGGATTAATTAAAAATATTACCAAGATAAACATAATAAGTAGATACAACTTAGATCATAGGTTTGTATGCGGAACTAAAGATAATTTGAACTTGATTTCTTTAAAACAAATTATTGAAGATGGAATAGAAGTTCCTTCTCATATTTTTGTTAAAAATTCAGAGATAGGTAAATCTTTGTCAGAACGAATAGAGGATAGTGCAATTTACGATGGACAGGAGGATGTCCTTGATAGATTTAGGATGAAAAAAATTTTATATTTATTTACAACTGATTGTCTAAGTAGAGGTATGGATTTTTATAGTGTTAAGAGTGTTATAAATTTTGACTTCCCACTTTCAAAGACAGAATTTGTTCATAGAGCTAGAAGAGTGAATAGAAATATTTTAGGACAGAAAGTTTATACAATTTATACGATTGATAATTTTAAAAAACGACACTATGTTGTTGAATTTTTATTAGAAAATAAATGTTACATTCCTGAACATATTAGGAATATCATGAATGCTTCAAATAAAAAGATTTCTACATAGGGGATATTTTGGAAATTCTAATCCGAAATATTATTAAATGATGAAAATTTTAAAATTTAAGTTGTTTGAGTTTATAGTCGGAAGATGAATTACATTAGAATCTTAGTTGATTGTTTAATACTGATATAAATAGTTTAGATATATATTATCTAAAGCTTAAGAGTTAAAAGATGAAATTACAAAAGATGGCATTACCTGAAAACTACACTCATTAAAAAAATTTAAAAGTAATAGAATTTTTTTTAACTTTTATTTTAAACTTTTTAAAAATAATTGTAGTTAAAGTATTTAATGTTTTTACTTCAAGTTTGTCGTAAGCCCGTGGAGATCGACCAGTAGATAAACAATATTCAATTTTACTCAAATAGTATTTATTCATAATTCTTCTACCCCTTCCATCCAAAACTGTTTGTATAATTTTAGGCGGGAAAACTAGCCAATTAAATCATTTGTTTTACAAAAAAAGGAGGGAAAATAAATAAATAAAAGATAAGTAAGATGTAGTATACTACAGTTTTACTAAAAATAAGGGATTAGTATACGTTTCTACAAAGTTCATTACATATTTATCATTCAAATTTTTTTTCGAAAAATAGGGTCCCAAAACTAACGGCTACCATAAAACTTTTATCAATAAGGATGATTTTTTTAGGTGCCACAGATGGGGAGAAATCTTCATAGAGACTTTCGTGGTTGAACTGTGATTCAGTTCCACTCCAGTACTGAGAAATTCTTACTCACTTAGACTCCCTCCTTTGATAGGCTAGTGTGGCAAGCACAATCATACCCATTGGGCTTTGATTCCAGGGAACGAGACCACTAGCCTTGCCCAAACCCGTGACCAGACCACGTATTCACAGTAGACAGTATTAACGGGCATGGTTAGAGAACCCGGGGAAAGAACATCATAGTTCTGATCTAATTGATCCCTATCATCCACAGATTGCAAGCACATCCTCTTACACTACCAACTCGCTTAATTGGACTCAGGTCCCCCACCTGTCTCGAGCGATGTGCGCAGTTTCCGATAGGACAGTCCGCGAGACCTTTCAACCCTACTTATTTAAGTCCTTCTTTAGTAATCTTATAGAACCCACCTGAAAGTACGCTTCACCTTTAGTCCATGCTGCCTGAATTAACAGGACTTTTATTATATAGTGGATTCTAAGGGTCAGCGCGTATTCGCATTTCTAGAGACATCCCCCTGTGCAAGCCACAGATTTCAGGCAGGTCGAATTAACAACTCTCTAAGAGGACTATCATTGTTGATAAGACCATCCATACTCCTCAATTAGGCGATTACTTTAAGATGGTGGAGGGATTCGAATCCTTTTCATCATCCTAATGGATGAAGGTTATTTCTATTATACCACACCACCTTTGTTTGATAGAAATTAGCTCACTGTATTAACAGCTACCCCACTCTCAGCCACGTGGAGGCTTCTATCATATGAGAGCAGCTTGATACATACCATGACATCTGTACAGATAACACAAAGGCTATACTGTTTATGATAAGAAATGGCCTTATTATATTTGAGATTCTATGCAGAAAGATTAGATGCAATGATGGTATTATGAAAATTTAAAGTACAAACAAAGTTCCCGATTCCATGGGATTCAGATGTAGGGTAAAAAAAATGCAAAAGTGTATTTTCTGTAAAGATGGGGTCAAAATTTGAAGGAAGCATAATAGATTGCAAGAAAATATTAATAAGCTTGTATCGCTGGCTAAATTCTTATACGAATTACCAAGCAATTAATCTCTGGCAAATCTCTGAACCAACCTATATTAAAATTAAAGAGATTATTTTAGAAGGTGAAAAAAAAAGAGACAGAAAAAATAGGCGGATTATGTGTGTGAGTCCAAATCAATGAAAAGGCCATTTGTAATGGTTTAGTTATAATTGATCCATCAAATAAATTGGAAAATCTTCCTAATGTATAATGGATTGTTGGTGGAGTTTTAGAAGCAGACTATAGGAATTTCTTTCTAAAATACGTCCCTAATCGAAGATCTCAAGTTCTGGCTAAAGTTTTTAAAGAACATATTCATTCTGGTTCAGTAATAGTTACCGATGGATATCCATCATACCCATAAGCTGTGCATGAGGTAGTTAATCATAGCTTAGGCTTTGTGACTGCCTCAGGTGTAAACACTAACCAGATTGAAAATATATGCCTCATTTAAAACAGGAATATAGGGGGAGATATGGTTTTGTGGTATTAACCACATTTCAATAATTATTTTGTTTAAGAAAATTCTAGAATTTTCTAGAATTTTCAAAATATAAATAAATTTTAACCCTAACAAAATATATATAATATAAATAAATGACTTTTACTCAAAGACGTGTTTTTAATAGAGAGTGTATCGGGAGGACAGTCGGCGCCAGGAACTGTATTATTGAGTCGTTCCTTGAGTTTGGCCGCATTCCCCGAGATTACATCAGGTTTAAACCACAATAGGATACATTTATAAAAAAAATTTCGTGAAAAAAGAGAAATATTATTCATTCAACATCTAATAAACATACGATAGGATTTTTAAGCCTTCTAGGAAAATTTAAAATGTTCAGTTTAACATAATCCTAATCATTTTTTCTTACTCTTATTTCTTTTTCTTTTAAGGAAAGGCGCAATTTTTTTAATAGGGCCAAGATTAAAATTTTAAGAAAAGGTTTATTTAAAATTAATTTATCATAAAAAAATTAAAATACTTTTAAAATGATAATAACATTTATTGATATTCAATAAGATAAATATCTAAGATAAAAATTAAATTAAAATATTTATCTATAACTTTCAAATACTATTTAAATACTTTTTATTATGATCTGATAACTTTTTACAGTGTTAAATCTTAAAAAATATTTAAATTTTTATTGTAGTTTAAAAAATATCTTTTATCCCTTACTTAATAAAAAGAAACAATTATTATTTTATTCATTCCTATTAAAAAATTATTAATTTTAGATCTCTTCTGATATTTTTTTCTTTTCTGAAACAAATAAATCCAATAACATAACAAACTATAACATTTGATCTCCTTATTAATCAATTGGTCACTTTATGTATTTAATTTTTTTATGTAACTTTATGATGGATGTAAAAGATGAAGAAAATCAAGTAAAAAAATTTCATGATTTCTGGGCATTTTTATCGTTGATCGCTTTATATCTCTCTTTTTATTCCTACTTAGTTTTTTTAGATTTGTTAGAACCTCAGATGTAGAAATAGGTAAGCATTTACATATAGACATGTACATGTACCTTTTTCTGTTTACATTGATGTCGATAGTAGCCATCTACATATCCATATTATTCACAGAGTATACTTTAAAGATCACGTATTATATTTTTATACCAATAGCTATCTTGTTCTTGATATGCAACTCTTCTTTATACGAGAAAATATGCTGTTCTTTAGCTATATCAAAATTCTTGTATTTTCTATACAAATACAAATAATTTAAATTTTCTAATTCAATTCTCTCTAGAGTTTTAAGCATTCTAAATGCAAACATAATTCCCTGTATCTCTTTTTGCATATTTTCTTCTGCTCTCCTATTGCTTCATATTACACTCTACCTCGGAATAACTTTTAAAAACAAAATGGAGATGTATATCCTAAATCTAATCTTCTTTATTTTTCTTTACTGTATGTCTTCACTGATAGTTTATGCAACTAAAGTTTTTATTTACAATCTCTTTATGCATTCATGCATAAAAAATATAAATACCTCAATTGTAAGCTTGAGGAATACAATTTATTCCTTAGGAAGCATATCACTCTCCTTCTGTGTATTGAAGTCAGAGGATATTATAAGGATTTCCTACATCATTTATTATATTGTTAAATATGTGATATCATGCTTGAGTTATACTTATGAGATTGTAATACACATAACAACATCATACTTGTTGTATATTATAGGAATACATAACTATAAACTTAAAGCAGCTCGTAGAGAAAAGCATAAGCTTGATATCAAAGAAAGCCTAAAAAAACAAATTGAATATTTTAATGATTATTTAGTAATTCTAGGATGTCTTTACATGTTAGGAATTAACAAACTATACATTTTTTATACAAAAACCCAAAACTTAAAAGTTTATGATCCATATAGTTTGTTATACACGTATAACATTTCATTCATATTTTCTATTTTTATGCTTTTAATATCCTCCTCATTTATTTCATCAATATTTCTATACACAAACAATCCTTCTCTTCTATTAAATCATAATAAGAGTTTATTTAATTGTCTTGAAAGTTGTAATGATTAGTTTCATAATTAAAAAATTATTTAATGCATGAGTTTATGTCTAAGAAGTTTAAAAAACTATAAATTTTTTACAGCCTTACAGTAATCATATTAATAAAATTTTTATTTTGATAATTTTTAACCCCTATACCGAAAAAAGCTTTAGAATTTAAAATACGCAAAAAATATTTAAAAGGAAAAGAAATTGAGGATTAAGATTTATGAATGAATTTGAAGTTTATTTGTGTATCTTTGAGTAAAATTGAGATGATTTCAAGATATTTTGAGATTTATTATTTGTAACATCGTATAAATTGAGTCTTTTTACTGAATCATGTCGAAGAAACATAAAACCTGTATATAAATTAAATAAGCAAGAATCCCGTTCCTAGAACGGGTAACTTTGCTAGTCTAATTAATAAAATTTTTATTTTTTAATGTACTTTAGCCCCTATTTAAAAAAGTAAAATAACTATAGAAATTTAAATAATTAATATATCACTTTTAAAAGTGTTGGATTTAAAAGTATGATTTCAAAATAGAATTTTAAGTTGATGTTAATGTTGTATATTTAAATTTGATGTATTTATAATAAGTTAAAGAATATTCGCGCTACTTGAAATTGTATTCTGTTTTAAAAAAATCATGAATTTATGCTCAATGTAAATCAAATAATATCATACAAATTATTTAACCTTCATACAAGTTACTAATAACATGCACCCCGTTTTAAAAACGGGTACTTTCAACTAGTCATCAATATATATAAAAAGTTTGAATTTTCGAATTTAATTAT
>JAPMOR010032718.1:20128-57796 GCA_026543865.1 Argiope aurantia | reverse complement strand
TTTTTTTTTGTACATTTTTGCAAATATTTTTATGCTATCAAATCAATATATTTTAATGAACAATGGTTTAAAAAGAATGCAAAATCGTTATATATCAAGGCATTTCGTTATATATCAAGTGTATTTCTCTTTTATTCCCATTCTCAGAATGGGTAGATTAGCTAGTCATCAATATATATAAAAAGTTTGAATTTTCGAATTTAATTATTTTTTAACCCCTCTTTTTTTAAAATTTTTAAAAATATTTTATGTTATACACAAAAATACATTTTAGATGACTAAACAGCTTTAAAGAATGCAAAAAACGGTATTTTAAGGCATAAATGTATGTATTTTTTTTATTTTCCCATTCTTAGAATGGGTAGCTTTAGCTAGTCATCATATATATAAAAGAATTTTCTTTTAATTTTCTAACCCTTAAATTTATAAAAGCATTAAAAATATCCAAAAGAACTAAAAGTTATTTTAATTGCCTAAAAAACATTTTTCTTTTTATTTTCGTGTTTAGTTGTATTTTATGTATACTTTGATGACTATTATGTCTAAATTAATTGTAATTTTTATAACTTTTATTTTATTTTTATTTTTTTCTAAAAAGAAAGATTTTTAGTAAATTCTATTCAGAAAAACTTTTAAAAAAACAAAAAAATATTTATATAACAAGAAAACTCTTTTTCGTTATATTTTTACATTTATTTATATATTATTCAAAGAATCGATCTATATTTTGATACAAGTTTATGTTCTTCAGATGTATTTTTATTCTTATAAAATCTTTTTTATTTTCTTCAGAAAATTTTAAAAAAAAGTATTTAAAGAAAAAAAAATGTTAACCCCATTATGTTTACATCAAATCAGCAAAATAAAGATTTATGTAAATCCAAAAGTAACACAAGCAAAGATATATCTCAGGAGAATAGTAGTAGTACGGATAACATTGTTGGTCTGTTTGACAAGAGTGTTACTTTTAAAACTGAAGTTATAAACAAAAAACTTAGTATTAACGAGACACTTAGAATCAATAGCATATTTAGTTTCGTTACGGAAGAGAAATTTTCGAATAGCTGCGTTAGTGACAGCGAAGTGCCAAATGTCATGGTTGGATCTCTGTTGAAATCGAAAACATTTCAGAATATTGAGGAGCATTACTGTGGAATGTTGGGTAGTAAATGCAAGTTCTGTGGGGCACTGCATTTTGCAGGTAAAGCCAATCAGAAGGGTCTTTACAAGAGTTGTTGCCATTTTGGTAAAGTTAAGCTGCAAAGGACCAAGAAGTATCCTGAATTGTTGAAGAGTCTAATGGCCGGGGAGAATGATCTTAGTAAAAATTTTAAAGCCAATGTTAGATCATATAATTCAGCTTTATCTTTTGCTTCAATGGAAGCAAATATTGAAACAATCAGCAATGGTCCATATTGCTTCAAAATTCATGGACAAGTGTACCACAATGTTTACAATGTAAGCGGTAACAAAGAGGGAGAGATTAAGAAATGCTCTCAATTATATGTCCTAGACACTGAAATGGCAACTTATATTAGATTACAGAATGTGTCTAATTTTAAGTGTGATAGGGCATTGATGAAGGATTTAGATGGGCTTTTAAGGAATGTAAATCCTTATTCCAGTGCATTTAAAAATATGGGAGAGTTAATCAATGAGCAAAATAGTACCAGTAATCAAGTTAAAGAATTGGGATTGTTCTTCCAAAAAAATTTACTTAGAGATCAAAGAAGGTACAATAATCCTATAGCACATGAAATTGCCATTGTATTTACTGATTCAAACGGTGAACCTCCATTTGAACGTGATATTAAGGTGTATAATAGAAGTGAGACGTTTCATTATACACGTTTGAATATTTTGAGTCCTCACTTGGATCCAATGACCTATGCTATCTTCTACCCACATGGTGAGTCTGGATGGGAACCGAATTTAGCTCTTAGATCATATAATAATGAGGTTAACAAAGTATCTCTTCTTCAATATAAGATAGCTCAGCTCAAAATAAAGAGATATACTTTTAATCCGTTATTATATGGAGGAAAGCTTCTTCAGCAGTGGATTGTAGATTCTTATTTGCAAGTTGAGGCAAATAATCTTAACTATATCAAGTTAAATCAAAAGAAGCTGAGAGTTGATTATTATAAAGGATTGCTTGACTGTGTTAATAATAATTCTGTAAGCACATCTAGACCCATACTACTCCCATCTACATTCCAAGGATCTCCTAGGAATATGAGAGAAAGATATCACGATGCTAGGGCTATCGTGGCAAAATATGAAAAGCCAGACTTATTCATAACAATGACTTGCAATCCCAATTGGAAGGAGATAAAGGAGAACTTATTTAAAGGACAAACTCCTTCTGATAGGCCAGATTTGGTAGCTAAAGTTTTCCATCTCAAGCTAAAAGCAGTCATGGATGATATTCTATCTGGCAAAGTATTTGGTGAGGTTGTAGCTCATGTATATTCTATAGAGTTTCAAAAACGTGGGCTACCCCATGCGCACATATTGGTTATTCTTAAGAACAAGGTCAGCACTGTTGAGCAAATAGATAATTTTGTATCAGCAGAAATACCAGAAAAAGAGGATAAGATTCTCCACGAACGTGTCATGAAGCATATGATACATGGTCCATGTGGTGAAGCAAATATCAACAGCCCTTGCATGGAGAATGGAACATGTACCAAGGCATTCCCAAAGGATTTTGTTGAAGAGACAAAAATAAATAAGGATGGATATCCATCCTATAAGAGAAGTAAAAATGGTCTCCATAATGTCAGAGGGTATAATGTTACAAATGCAAATGTTGTGCCATACAATAAGTATCTTCTTGGTAAGTTTAACTGCCATATCAATGTTGAAGTTTGTACTTCTGTAAAGTCTGTCAAGTACATATTTAAATATATTTACAAAGGATATGATTGTGCAATACAAATTACAGATAATAATGAGGTTGAACAATACATCCATTCTAGATATGTCTCTGCACCTGAAGCAATGTGGAGACTAATGGAATATAAGATGCATGACAGATCTCATAATATCAATAGACTTCCTGTGCATCTTCCAAGAGAGCAAATGGTAGTATTCGAAGAGGGTAAGGAAGAAGAAGCAGTGAGAAGCTCTGATCTGCAGCAAACTCAGCTTGTTGCTTGGTTTAAGCTTAATGAGAAAGATTCAGAAGCAAGAAATTATCTTTATAGTGAAATACCTCTTCATTATACGTATGTAAAAGGAGAATGGAAGAAGAGAAAAAACGCATACACAAAGATAATAACAAGATTGTATGCTGTTTCTCCTTCCGATACAGAAAGATTTTTCTTAAGACTTCTCCTTTTAAATGTTAAAGGGGCAACATCATTTGAAGATCTTAGGACATTCAATGATGTTGTGTAATCAACGTTTGAAGAAGCTGCAGAGAAAAGAGGATTGTTAATCAATGATAACGAGTGGGATAGAGTATTAGAAGAAGCAGCTAATACTCAACCACCAGTCAGCATAAGAAATTTGTTTGGTTACATATGTGCATTCAATAAGCCAAGAAATCCAAAGTTCCTTTTTGAAAAGTATTTTGAAGACATGATAGAGGATTTTGCAGCAGCAGACAATGCACAAGATAGATTATTATCTATCATCAAGGATATAATTAACTCACATGGTTGGAGTATGAATTCTTTAGGACTACAAGAACCATGTGTATATATCAAAGATCGCGCCAAGAAACCAATTTCTCATTTTAAAGATGTTGAAACATTAATTAAAGGTTTGAATGCTGATCAAAATCAAGCATTCAATGAAATAATTGAAACCCTTGACAAGAAAGGTAATTTGTTTTACCTTGATGGTCCAGCTGGGACAGGTAAGACTTATTTGTACAATGTGCTATGTTCTTATCTTGAAAGCAAAGATAAAAGTACTATACAATTAGCAACAACTGGCATTGCTGCTGATTTGCTGCAAGAGGGAAGAACAATGCACAGTGTAATGAAGCTTCCTGTTCCTTTAACAGAGTCCAGCATATCTAGACTCCACCGAAATAATCCTGAGGCGGAAAGAATTATCAAAGCATCATTGATTCTAATTGATGAGGCTTCAATGATGTCTAAATTTGCATTAGATGCAATTGATGAAGTCTTGAAAAGGCTCATGAATAATTCTGACATCTTTGGAGGAAAATCAATTTTATTAGGAGGCGATTTTAGACAGGTATCTAATATAGTTTTAAAAGGATCACCAATAGACATAATAGAGAATTCATTATTGAGTTCTAGACTATGGAGGCATGTCAAATTACTTAGATTAAATGTCAACATGCGTGCATTAAATCAAAATGAATTTTCTAAATGGTTGCTTGATATTAGAAATGGAACTACAATTGATGAAAATAATGAAGTTCAAATACCAGATAAATACTTAGAAAAAAATGACCTGGTTCAGAGGGTATTTGGTAAAAGAACAATTCTTGCAGATGATCCCTCTATGATAAATAAAGTCGTACTTACTACGAAAAATGACTATGCTAATAGAATAAATGAGATTGTAGTAAATTTAGTAGAAGGAAGTTTAAAGATATATGTAAGTTCAGATTCGATTTTAACTGAAGATGCTAACGAGTTTATGCGTTTTCCTCAAGAGTTTTTAAATAAACAACAACCTTCTGGATTACCACCTCATAAGCTTAATCTTAAAATAGGAACAATTGTAATGTTATTAAGAAACCTAGATCCACAAAATGGATTACTTAATGGAACTAGGTTGTGGATTAAGGAGTTAAGAGATAATTTCATTATTGGAGAGATTATTACAGGTAAAGCAAAAGGTAGAATTGGAGTAATTCCTAGGATTGACATGCAACCAAGTGACACACTACTGCCATTTATTCTTAAAAGGCGTCAATTTCCTGTCATACTATCTTATGCAATGACAATTCATAAGGCTCAGGGACAGTCTTTTGAAAAAGTAAGTGTATATTTACCTGAGCCGGTATTTACACATGGGCAATTATACGTTGCTCTGTCAAGAGTGAAAAAAGGAGAAAACCTAAACATATACATATCTCCTAAAAATTTATCAAAGACAAAGAATATTGTCTATAAAGAACTTTTAAAGAAAAATTAGATTTAATAGTTTACATTAAGAGTGAAAATTTATGCAAATGTGCGCAATATTATAAACAATCCGTTCTTAGAAAGGGTACTTATTACTATCATCATCATCATCAATATATATGTCGCAGTGAAATGATAAAATTAGGGATTTGATCAAATTACTAACTCTTTTTAGGGAAAGAAAAAATTTTTATATGAAGTAGCCACCAGATTACTTAGAATTAAAACAAGCGATTAATTACTGTAAATAAAGCACCTAAATTTTAGTTGACATAAATCTTCAAAAACATAACTCTTCTAAATCTAACAGTAAAATTTATGATTTTTATAGTTTTATCATTTCACTGCAACATATATAAAAAGTTTGAATTTTCGATTTTATTTATTTTTTAACCCTGCTTTTTTTTAAATTTTATTTTTTTTCTGAATTTAAAAAGATACTCATCTTACGTACAGAACAATAACATTTTAACAGATAATAGTAAAAAAAAATAAAACGCATTTGAAAATAGTAAAACATAAGCAAGCATCTTTCCCATTAAATCCCATTCTCAGAATGGGTAGCTCTGCTAGTCATATATATAAAAGAATGTTTTATTAATTTTTTAACCCCTAGATTTTATAAAAAAGTAGAAAACATAAAAGTTTAAATATCATAGATTACGTTTTTATAAGCGTTAAAATTGTTCAATCTAAATTAAAAATAAAGTTTAACGCTGATTTATATATTATTCAAGTAACTTTACTGTTTTCAATGAGTTAAAACTTTGACATCTTTTAAACATGTATATTTGGTGATCTTTGTTTAAAATGTAATTCTATTCTCTATTTTATTCCATAATACTATATTAGATAATATTATAAGAGTACAATAATTCGAAACCCCGTCTAAGAACGGGGACCTCTACTAGTCATCAATATATATAAAAAGTTTGAATTTTTAATTTATTTTATTTTTTAACCCTTCTTTTTTTTTAATTTTAAAAGTTTTTGAGGACAAATAAAGTACAAGAACATAAAATAAGCAATAATTACGTATTTAAACAATGTTTTTTTTTCCGGATAAAATGTATTTACGAAGCAATAATTAAGTAATATGCAACTTTGTTGAAACCCATTCTCAGAATGGGTAGCTGTAGCTAGTCATCATCATCAATATATATATAAAGTTTGAATATTGGATTTTATTTATTTTTTAACCCCTCTTTTTTTAAACTTTTAAAATTTTTTAAATGTCATACAAAAAAATACCATTTTAAAAGATTAATATAGCTTAAAAGAATACAAAAAAGTTACATGTTACGGCATTATTGTATGTACCTCTCTTTTATTCCCATTTTAAGAATGGGTAGCTTTGCTAGTCATCAATATATATAAAAAGTTTGAATTTTCGATTTTATTTATTTTTTAACTCCTCTTTTTTGTAAAATTTAATTAGATTTTATGTTATATGCAAAAAAGTCCCATTTTAGATGATTAAATAGCTTAAAAAGAATACAAAAACGTTATTTTAAGGCAATATGTATGATTTCTCTTTTATTCCCATTCTTAGAATGGGTAGCTCTGCTATCAATATATCATCAATATATATAAAAAGTTTGAATTTTCGCTTTTATTTATTTTTTAACCCCTCTTTTTTTAAAATTTAAAAAGTTTGTGATGATAAATCTTTAAAAAAAATACATATATTAGGAATGAAAACGTTTTTTAGCCTTATAAATATAGTGATTTTAACAATTTCATATTGTTTTATATATACATTTCCTATGCAAAAAGAAAGCTTTTGTGTATAAAAATAAATTTATTTATACGCTTTGAGGAAGAATTTTGACCTCAAAATTACATAAATATAATTTAATCAAGCATATAATTCTTTTAAAATACTTTTTTATAAATCTGATGTTGTTTTATAGAATTTATTTGATAAAAGATTGCTTTATTTTCTTCTAGAAATTTCTAGAACGATTAAAAAAATTCTAGAACTTTATTGCTATAAATATTTAAAAAAAATTTTACCCCCTATGTTCGGCTTTTCTTTCAGCAAAGCAGATGTTAAAAAGACTGATGAGAGTAGAAAATCGAGTAAGAAGGCAATAGATGTAAATAGTATATTTTCATTTAATGCAGAATGCAGTAGGGAATGTGGTGAATCCAACGAAAGCTTTTTTTACTTAGACTACTCTCAAGACGACAACCACATTCCACATTCTTCTCAAGTCAATTTTTCTGCATTAGCAAGCACTACTAATAGTAGTTTAAGCGATGGGGTTAACAGCATCAATAATTCTCAAAGTGACGCGGGAGCTATGCCAGATTTCAGAGGTCAAGTGGGAGTAAATTCAAGTATTGACGAATCTGCTGCGGGAGCTATGTCAAAAATTGTAAATAATGATGTACAAGAAGAGACTACTTTCTGTGACAATGTTGTTGAGCACTTTTGTGATGATATGAATGTTGTATGTAAGTATTGTTCTGCTTTACATTTTAAAGAGGAAGTTAATAGACAAGGCGCATTTAAGAACTGTTGTCATTTTGGTAAATTAAATTACAAGAAAACAAAAACTATCCAGAAGAATTAAGAAACATGTTTAACAACAAAGACTTCAGATCTAACATTAGATCATACAACAGTGCTTTTTCATTTGCTTCCTTAGGGGCACAGGTTGAGACAATTAGTAATGGACCATACTGTTTGAAAATACATGGACAAATCTATCACAATACATACAATACTAATAATGTTGATGAAAACACAACTAGAAGGTTCTCTCAATTATATGTTATAGATACAGATGAAGCATGTGAAATAAGAAAAAATAATGGTGCAAATGTGGATTGCAATTTTACTACAATGTCTAATATTGATAGAATCTTAAGAACTGTCAATCCATATGCTCAAGCATATTATAACATGTCAGAAATTGAAAGGCAACAAAGGACTAATGGAACATTCAAAGGAGATCTATCAATGGTATTCAGTAGAAGTATAAATAGAACAGCTAAAAGATACAATACACCTACTGCTAATGAGATTGCTATGATATTTACAGATAGAAATGGCGAGCCTCCATTCGAGAGAGATATCAGGGTATACTCAAAAGGAACCAACAGTGATGTTATAAAACTAAATTTGTTAAGTCCACACCTAGACCCAATGATTTATGTGTTATTCTACCCATATGGTGAATCAGGATGGCAACCAAATCTTAGATTACCTTCATATACTGGAACTATGCAAAAAATATCAATGTTACAATATAAAGTAGCTCAACTTGCAATACAAGCAAACAAATTCAATCCAATTCTTAATGGAGGTAAACTATTTCAACAATGGGTAGTCGATTCATACTTACAGGTAGAAGCAAACCATCTAAATTACATTAAAATGAATCAAAAGAAATTAAGATTTGAACAATATAAAGGACTTATAGACAATTTAAACATCCAAGCAGAACAAAGCATAGGTAGACCTGTAATTTTACCATCAACATTTCAAGGATCACCAAGAAATATGAGGGAAAGATATCACGATGCTATGGCAATAGTCACGAAATATGGAAAACCAGATTTATTCATAACAATGACATGTAACCCAAATTGGAAAGAAATTAGAGATCAATTATTGCCAGGACAACAACCATGTGATAGACCAGACTAAGTTAGAAGCACTTAGAACAGACATAATAAAAAATAAGATATTTGGAAATGTCACAGCTCATGTATACACAATTGAATTTCAAAAAAGATAATTACCACATGCACATATGTTATTCATTTTAGAAAACAAGATCAATAGTGTAGAGAGAATCGATAAGATTGTAAGTGCAGAAATACCAGATATGAAGAGAGATGAAGTATTACATAATTTAGTAATGAAACATATGATACACGGTCCATGTGGTTCTGCTAACCCAAATGCTCCATGTATGGAAAATGGTATATGTACTAAAGGTTTTCCAAAGGAATTCAATAAGAACACAAAAATAACAGATGGACATCCAATATACAAGAGATCAGAAGGTATATGGTATACTAATAAGAATTTATCTATAAATAATATACACGTTGTTCCTTACAACAAATACCTCCTTAAGAAATATAATTGTCATATCAATGTTGAAGTCTGTACTTCAATAAAATATGTCAAATACATTTTCAAATATATGTACAAAGGTTATGATTGTGCTAATCTTAGAATGTATGATAACAATGAAATCGATCAATTCATTAATACAAGATATGTTGGAGCACCTGAAGCTATGTGGAGATTATTAGAATTTAAGATGCATAATAAATCACACAGTGTTATTAGATTACCTGTACATTTACCAAGAGAACAAATGATCATATTTGAAGTAGGAACAGATAGAGAACAATTATTGAATGAAATTAATAAAGACACACAACTATTAGCATACTTTAAACTACAAGAAGAAGATGAAGAATCAAGACAATATTACTATTCTGAGATACCTTTACTCTATGTATTCTCAAACGGTAAGTGGCATAAAAGACAGAGATCACAAGATAAGGTCATAACTAGATTATACAGTGTAAGTCCAGTAGAAAAAGTAAGATATCATCTCCGTATCTTACTTCTAAATGTCAAAGGTGCAAGATCATTTGAAGAATTAAGAACATATAATGGTGAATTATATAATACTTTTGAAGAGGCCGCATATGCAAGAGGGTTGTTTATAAATGACAATGAATGGATTAATGTTTTAGACGAAGCTGTATCTAACCAATCACCTTCAAATATAAGACAGTTATTTAGTTATATATGTATCTTCAATAGACCTCACAAGCCACATGAATTATACAATAGATTCTTTGTTGATATGACAGAAGACATCGAAGAGAATAAAGAAAACAGATTACTTCATGAGCTCAATACATACTTTGCATCACATGGTCTCACACTCAGTAGCTTTAATCTCCCTGAACTATCTATACACAATAAAGAATATGATTCAGTCAATGTAATAGATATTGAAGAACTTAACTATGATATCAGTAAGTTAAATACAGAACAAATAATTGCATTTGAAAGTGTTATAGAATCAATAGATAAAAATGGTAATCTCATATTTATAGATGGACCAGCAGGTACAGGAAAAACATTCCTATATAAAGTAATAGCAAGATACATACAAAGCATAGGTAAAACAACTATCTCAATGGCAACTACAGGAATTGCTGCAGATCTATTAGATAATGCTACAACTGTACACAGTGGATTTAAATTACAAGTTCCATTAAATGATAATTCCGTATCTAGAATAAAAATAGGTTCATACGAAGCAAATAGATTGAATAATGCATCATTGATCTTAATAGATGAGGTATCTATGATATCAAAATATTCTCTAAATGCTATTGATGAAATTCTTAAAAGGATATGTGGAAATGATAAACTTTTCGGAGGTAAAACAATATTACTAGGAGGTGACTTTATACAAGCAGCAAATGTAGTGATGAGAGGTACAAGAAATGACACAGTAGAAGCATCTATAAAATGCACTTTCTTATGGAAGGATGTTAAGATATTTAAACTTAGTAGGAATATGAGATGTCAAGGACAGGATGAATTCACAAATTGGTTATTACAAGTGGATAATGGATCATTAAATGATATTAATGAATCATCGTATAAGATAATATAGTAAGGGTCATATTTGGCATATCTATTGATATTAATGACAAGGGTATCTATAATAGGGTTATATTAACGAGTTGCAATGAGTATGCACAAAAAAATTAATGATGAAATAATAAGACTGATAAATTCTGATGAGAGAGTTTATAAGAGTATTGATACTATTGTATCTGATGATCACAATGACTTCGTAAACTATCCAATGGAATTTATAAATAAGCAACAAGCATCTGGTATGCCTCCACATATGCTCAGACTTAAACTTGGTACGGTAGTAATGTTATTAAGGAATCTTGATCAAAGGAATGGATTGATAAATGGAACTAGACTTATAATTCATGAGATGCATAAGAATTTCTTGATATGTAAGATACTTACAGGACACAAGAAAGGGAAGATAGTAGCAATACCTAGAATAGACCTTGCACCAAGTGAAACAACATTACCATTCCGTCTTAAGAGAAGACAGTTCCCAATAATACCAGCATTTGCAATGACAATACATAAGTCACAAGGACAATCACATGACAGTGTAGGCATATACATACCTGAACCATTGTTCACACATGGTCAGCTGTATGTTGCATTGAGTAGAGTAAGAAACAAGGATAATTTGAAGATTGTACTACCTGAAGGTTCTAATGGATGCACCACAAATGCAGTATATAAAGAGTTATTGTGATAAATAAGACACCTCTAGATTATAAATCTATTATAACTTCAAACAATTAAAATCCCGTTCTAAGAACGGGACTGCATAGCTAGTCATCATCAATATATATAAAAAGTTTGAATTTTCAATTGTATTTATTTTTTAGCCCTTCTTTTTTTAAATTTCTTAAGATATTTTTTATATACATTACAATAGATTTTTACATGACGAGAGCTAAAAAAAAGATAAAAACACGTTTAATGTTAAGTTCTAAGGTATCTAAAGTATTTTCTTTTTCAGCCCCATTCTCAGAATGGGTAGCTAAAGCTAGTCATATTAATAAAAGGGGTTCACATTTAATTTTTAACCCCTATTTTAAAAAATTTAAGAAAAGCTTTACAAAAGTAAAAAAGTCATGTTAATGATTAGTAATAAAAATTAGTTGTCTATGTGCATTTAACTATATTTTTAATACTTTATTTATACTCTGGCCGTTTCTGGTTTCATTTAATGGCTAATTATTTATAAAAACCATGTTTGTCAAATTCTTTATTTGTTAGTTCTTGCATAAAATAAAATAAAGTATAAACGTTATAATTATAATGGACACGATACAGTAAACAAAGAACAGGTAGAACAGGTAGCTAAGAACAGGTAGCTTTGCTAGTAATAATAATAAAACTTTTTATTACACAAATAAAAAAGCAGAAGCAAAAACACAGAGTATAAAGTAAGTGAGCATCAGCTCCAGCATAGTGGAATCACCATAGCTTTCAGATGAGATTCACAGTAATTCTTTATAAACATAAAATAATATAAAAAAATATAAAATCTATTTATTTATTAATTTAAAAATGTATCTTAATTTCTTAAATTTTAGTTATATAGTTGTTTCTACTGAGTTGTTAATTGATTTTCTTTAGAGTAAAATATTAACAATTACGAGAGGATGTTGTTGAAATATTCTATTTTGAATATTCTTTTATGTATGTTTTTAATTACGTCATCACATTTATCTAATTCTTCAAGATAATCAATTTCATAATTATTTTCTTTATTAAACAAGTCAGTCAATCCCTTACAAAGACCTTTACAATACTTTTTCTTATTAGAAGGTTGTAAAGCTACAGAACTTGGAATTGATTCATTCTTAGATAACTTAGAATCCTTCTTTTTAGGCTTTAACACTACAGTTTTAGTTAGTATCTTTGTAACTGTATCTGTGACTGTAACTTCTTTTATAGTTACATACTCTTTCTTAACGCTAGATGTCGTAGAAGGTAAAGGAAGTTCTAAAGGATTGTTATTTTCTGATACTAATGCTGGGAAAAAATCTGAATCGCTTTCTTGCTCCTTTTTATTGTCAGGAAAATCTAATCTCGGTATATCTTCTTCCTCTGGGATATACTCTGTTTCTAATGGTTCATTCTCTTCCATCTCGTTTTCCTCTACTAAATTAGGTGGATCAGAAGATGTTTCTATATCCTTAGGTATTACTAGATTTATCTGTGGTTCTAATTTAATAATTTTATTTCCTGATAAAGGTATAACAGAAGACTGTTTTAATTTATTCATTGGTGGTTCTTTTTCATCTAAGCTTGAATTTTTTATTTTTTCTCTTGGATATTGCTGTCTTCTATTTGTATAGTTTACAGGTAGATACTGATTCTCCTTTTGAACTACATCATTTGGGCTATGTTTTGTCTTTAACTTCCTCCTTGTACTATTTAAATCTTTATATGGTATCCTCTGAGAATTTTTAGGTTCTAGTTCCTTTACTTTCTCACTAGAATGATTTTTTATGTGGTATGCTCTATCATTTTGAATTGGTGTAACAGTTCTATAATCTTTTCTAGTTTCTGGTTTAGACTCTTGAAATAGAATTTCTTTAGATTCTCCAATTATAGATTTATCTTTTGTAGGAGGATTAGAATCAACATGAGAATCTTTTATAAAGTTCTCCTCCCTGTTAAAATTATTGTTCCTAGTTAACATATGTAGATAATCCTGATTTATATGTATTTGTATCCATCTAAAGTACTGACCAGATTCTACTTCGAACTCCTTACATTCCGTTTTTACAAAGCCTTTTTCCTGAACCTCCAAACAATCATGTCCAAGCTGTAATCTTACCATATTATCTGGGAAATATCCTAACCTAAATCCGTTATAGTTACCTGTATCCAAGTATAAATTATTATCCTCGTAATATAAACTTTTGTTCATGTCCTCAAGTGGATGAATAGAAGTAGTTTTTCTTGAAACTATCTTGAATGCAGACTTTAAGTTATCTAGATATATTTTATTTCCTTCTATGTGCAAGTATTTTTTAAATTTCATAGAAAAAAGATAGCCCTCTTCATGTAAGCAACAAACAATAAACAAATACAAAATAATCATCAAAAAATAAATGTTTCTCTTCTTTTGTTATTGAAATGTTTCATTTGGTACCAATAAACTTATTGATTCATAAAATGTTTCTAATTTAAAAATAAGAAGTGATGTTATTAATTTAGTAATTTAAAGTGCTTAAGATTATTTATTGCTATAGTTTTATTTTATGCATATCTATTTTAAATTATATTTAAATATTTATATGATTTAAATTTTATTTAGATCTTAAAATTAAAAAAAAAATTATTAAAATAACATGACATTTTAATTTAAGATAAACTTTTCTTATAAAATTTATTAACATGTATGTTTTCATATCCAAATGAGGATTGTTAATGTAAAAAGTTTACGTAACAATATTTTATATTGAAATAAAACTTAAAGTGTTTATATTTAAGAATATAAATAATTTTAAGAATTTATTTAATTTAAATAATTTAAATAATTTTTTAAGGTTTAATTATTTAGAAAATAAAGATTGAGAGCTAGCATAAAAATTATATTTATGTAGAATTCTATAAATTAAAAAAATAATGCATAAACAATAAAGTATAGACATAAAAAAATTATAAACATAAGTTATCATATTTTTTTATTTTCATATAATTTTAAAAATACTTCTATTTATGATTTATTTTTGACATTACCTTTAATTTAAGATCTTTTAAATTGAAAGAATTTAAAGATAACTTTAATTTTTAAAGAATTTAAATTTTAATATTAAAAAGATCTTTTTAGATTAAAAAAAGTTTAAATTATAAAAATTATTTTTTAATTTAATAATTTTTTAATTTAATAATTTTTTAATTTAATTTAAAATATAAATAAAAAAAATTTTAATCTTTCTTAGATGATGAAAAAAGATTTATTCTACGTAATTCTAGTTCTAATACTGAGAAGCTTTTCAGATTATATTTTAGAGTTGTACAATGATAACCTTAAAACTAGAAATCAATCCTTTGATACAGCTAAATTGGGATCAAGTGATTTAGTTTCAATGTACTTGTTTAGTGATCTAAGTAGAGGTTTAGGAATATCTGTTTTAGGAGTGATTCTATTTTTTATAGGAAGAGTAGGATTTTTAAAACTTAGGATAATAGGAAATATAGGATACTTAGCTACAATACTAGTCTATCTAATCGATAGAATAGGTGATTTTAAGTACACATCTGTAATTAATTACATTTTTATATTTACATGTTTCTTAAAATCTATATCAGAATATATTTTTCTTATTCTTTCCTTGGATATCTTGAGATTCAACACCTGGGGATACACAATATTCTAACTATCAACTTTACTAGGAAATCTTCTATTCAACTATCTAAAATTGTACAACAATATTTATGCTATCACAATATCTTACTTAATCCTCCTAACATCTGTAAATTTATCTATATCTATATCTATACTTATAATAAAGCTCAATGTGTGTGTGTGTGTGTGTGTGTGTTGGCGCTCTACAGACCAGACCATTCAACCTACAGCTACCAAATTTGGCACGTGTATACCCTGGAGGCCGGGAATGTGCACCTGGGTGTTATTTTTTCGAATTTTGAACTAGAATTTTATTTATTTAAAAATTAAGCGAAATTTTGACGTGTTTCTGCTATAACTGCCGAAAATATTACCGCACAAAAAAGATTTTTACATGAAGTTAAAGATAAAAAATTTATCTTTTAAATGATACTACTGTTTTAATCTTAAAATTAAATTTGTATTTTTAATGAATTTTTAAATAAATATTTTAACTATTTTTTTCAATAATTTTTTTCGTCAAAAATAAAAATGAGGATCAAGCACGTTTCGCATTCATGAGAAAAAAATTGCTTTTTTCAAAGTGTTGCCATCACATTGATTAAAGCTCTAACTGAAAATAAATTAAATCTTTTTGGAAATGAAATCTGCAAAAATATAATTTTCGGCAAGTGTCTGTAGGAAATGAAACAAATATGAAATATTATTTTTTCTAAAATAAATTCAAGAAAAATTATTTTATGATCTTTTACACTCTCTATACAGGGTGTTTATTCAGTCCCGGATTCATTTTGATATTTAATGACTCATAAAATAATGAAGATGTAAACAAACTTATGGCATTTATTGATGGAATAACTCATATATTTTCCATTTCAGGTTTGAATATTTTTACTTTTGTAAATATCGTCTGCGCGTGTTTTTAATTTCAGATAATTTCATTTTCCAGTCTAAATATCTGTACTTTTCTAAATATCGTCTGCTTATTAATTGCATTTTTCTCTCTTTTGTTTTTGGCAAACTATTGAAATGTTATGTTTACTTTTGATGTGTTTGTTCTATGTAGTACTTTTGTATGTGATGTTTTATTCGATCGGATATTAAGGAGAATGCATACACCACAAGAGAAAGCACAGATTTTATGGTGGTCATAGAGTTAATTTCCAATCAACTAAATCACTGACTTTTAAGAGTTAATTTCCAATCACTTAAACTGACTGATTTATGAAGATTTGAATATCACTATTCAATAAAAAAAGGATAATTTTAGATTTTTCATCGATCGTTTCAAAGAAAATATGCCAATAAGCGCTCAGGTTTCTCAAGATTAATTGGCCTAAGATTATGAAAATGGTGAGTTTTTCTAAATTTTTAACATTTAAAACTTCATAAATAAGTCTTAGTTGATCGTGGAAAATAGAAACATTCATTCATTTATTTAAAATTTGGTGTGTCCAGAATATTTATCAGAATATGATACCTTACTGCATTAAATTTAGACTTCATAATTTTTGAAATATATTTATAAGCAGGAACAAAATATTATTATTGATTTCATTTCAATCCTTTTGAAAGCAAAACTAAAAACTGAATTTTATACTGAATCTCAGAAATTTTTGTTGAATTATTGTTTGAGATATTACATAAACTAAGAAAAATATTTTGTAGTTCACATAAGACTTAGAATATGAGTATTGCAAACAGAATACCGAGATATTCTGTTTGCAATACTCATATTCAATAACAATAATAATAATTAATAAATAACAATAAAGATAATAAATAAAATAAAACGCTTGGTTTTATTAAAAAATATCTTAATATTAATTGCAATTTCGTCATTTACATTTTTAATTAAAGTTGAAGTTTTACCGGAAATGGCAACAAATTAGCAAAATATATATAGTAAATTGAACGAAACGATCTAAACAATATAAGTTTGGTATGACTATCAAAATTTGAAGATTAAAAATGTTTTGTTTGAGAATCCTTTAAGAGACCAGTTACTTAAAATATTTCATTGAAAATTGTAGCGAGCGGTAATACTGGCGAACCGACTGGTCGCTAAAGGCGGCTAGTTTAAAATAAAGGAATATAAGAAAAACTTCTTCGTACAAAAGAAGAGTAGCATTTTAACGTATTTTCTTTTAGTTACAGTACCAATGTTAGAAGTTTTGTATCCAACAATAACCTCCTTCATTCCTATTGAACAATTTTTATTTGATAACTATACTAAAATTAACCAAAGTGCAGTACTTCCAATTTCAATGTTTACTGTTCTAGGTATCTTTGCAATCTCCTCTGATGTTCTGTATAACTTCTCAAAAGCTATCTACATAGGTGTTTCTATTCCTTTCTTCTTATTTTGTTTATCATTAAGTTTCTTTAAAATTACTTACAGTAGTATCATCTACTACCTATTTTATTATTTCTTTGTACTTAGATTTTTATTCTATTTTATTTCTAAATTAACTAGAAATCCTAAGAAACTAGGAATATTCTTCTTGAGCTATGGAATCTCCAATATTTTCTTTAGTTCATTAAAAATAGATGTATATTGCTTTTACAAGATGATATTAATGCTAGTACCTCTGCTATACCTGAATTTGAAGAAAATTTTTGAGAATTTTCCTATTGGAGGTAAGAAGAATGTGGGGGAAAAGGAATTAGAATTATTGATGGATGGAAATTCTATTGGAAATAAAAGTATATATACAAAATGGCATCCTAATAAAAATAATAGTTTACGTGTAAAAAGGGATGCTAATAAATTAGATGTAAAAGTAGAAGACGAAGATACTAATAAATTAGATGTGAAAGTAGAAGAGGGAGATGGTGGTAAATTAGATGTAAAAGTGGAAGAGGACGATCCTAGTAAATTAGAGGTAAAAGTAGAAGATTCTAGTAAATCTAATTTACAATATGAAAATGGAGATGCCCATGTTTCTACTGAAGAATCAAATTCTTATCCTACATATCTAAAAATTCTTACGAATATAAAAATTAAAAAATTATTATAAGTTCTAAGAATAAAGAAGACTTAAAAAATGATACTAAATGTAAAGAAAATATAACAATAGCAGAGATTCATAATGAAGATGTTTCTTTAGATAAGGAAAAAGAAAATAAATTAAAATCCTGTGGTAAAGAGATTTTAAGTAATATAGAATATCAAGAAGAACAAGACAATGTTAGGAAAAATAGTAGAAATCAAAATATCGAAGACTTTAAAATCAAAAAGGATCTTTCAGAAGTAAACATAGAAGAAAAATCTTTTGAAGATAAATTTACAGAAGATAATGATGAAAATGAAGATTTAATAAGATCTAGAGGAAGTAAGAATGATGAAGATAGATCTAAAGAGCTTTTATGTGATATCAAAGGAGAATGCTCATCTTTTAATAAAGTTTATGACGATGACAAGTCTAAATCTTCTAAAAAATCTGAATCTTTTAGAAACTGTACCTCAGAAATAGTAGAGGATACCAATTCTTGTGATAAAGAAACCTTTAATTTTGATAAGACTACCAGGAATGATAAAATAACTGGTGTATCTTCATCTGAACGTCATAAAGATAAAATTTTTATTTATGAGGATAAGAAGGTTCCTGAATGAGATCAATACATTCAAGTTACTAAATTACATAAAATATCGGGGTTAGAGATTAAAAATACCGAGTGTAGGAATAAAGTACAACATGTTGTAGCGATAAATAAAAAAATTTCAGGTCTATCTTCTTTAAAAAAATTAGAAAAAAATAAGAGTTCTTATATTGTAAGAGAGAAAATCAAACCAACATTTACAACTTTTAAGAAGAAAGAACATCATGAAACTAATTAAATTTTTATTACATGATAATAATTTTAAGTATTAATCTAATTATATCAGTTTTTTGTCTTTTAGTATTACGACAAAGCAATTATTTTAAAATATATTTTTAATAGTTATAAAAATAAATGTTACGGTGCCAGGTGAACGCAGAAGAACATATAAGGCATTTGCATGGTGAGAATTGACAAAAACACAACAAAAAATTAACATAAAGATAATAATTAATTAAGTATCTTTTTTTGATATCAAAACATGGGTTCTACGAATCAAAATCGCACGATATAATTAAAAGGCGGGCATTAGCGCAATACAAAAAAAAAGAAACGAAACAGCGTTAATAAAAGTGTGATTTATAAATTTAAAAATGAAAATTATTTTACTCTAAAAAATTTTTTCAGGATTTTACTTAGAAACGCTTACATCGATTGCTACTTTTGAAATTTTTATCATTTGTTCCTAATAGTGGAATATTGTTCTCTTAAATCTCCATTATTTCGTAGAAACCATCATAAAAGGATTCTTATTTTTGTTTCTTCGTATTCATATTATTGTCGAAGTCCTTTCTAACAAAAACTAGGTCCTTAACACTAAATTTTTGCGCATTTCTTTCTTATTATTATGATAACTAGTCTCAAAATATCTGCCCTGGCTCAGTTTAGAATCTATATGATATTGTGAAAGTTTTATATTGTTAATATCATGATGGGAAACAAAACAATTATTAAAGCCATCTCTACCTTAAAAAGCACGAAACGAGACTTTTTTGCTGATTCATGCAAAGTAGTGTTATAAATGTATACAACAGTTTCTAGAAAATCAATCCATCTTTTACTGCTATCTGTAAATTTGAAAACAGTTGTGGGGTATCCCCACAAGTTTTGATGGTAATTAATCATTTGTTTTGGTTTATAGTGTACATTTTAATTTAGTTTATTGTTTATTTGTTTATTTTAATTGATAAAAAACTATAAATAAAACAAATGATAATTACCCCATGAAGAAAGAACCCAACACCCAGGTGATCCGTCACCATATCACGAAAAGAAATAAATACGATTTAAATAAAAACATTTTAGAAACCTACTTCAGGGTAGGATATGTCAAGTTGCTTTTGTAAGTATCTTGTAATCGTTTGATTAGATCTTTCCACGATTCCCTGGCGAGGCCCTTACATAAATATGCCTTATAAAATATTTGTTGCATAACACGTCAATATTAGAATTTTTAAATTCTAAGCCATTGTTGTTATGGAAAACTTTAAATGCATCTTCAGTTCTGATTATGTTTTCGAAGCATTTTTTGCTTCAAACATAGACACAGATTTCAATTTAAAACAAGAACAAATTTTGAATATACTTTTAGTATTGTAATCATCCTTTTGTATCATTCATTCTAATCAAATATTTATGCAGATCAATGCAATCTATCTAAATCCTTTCAGAAGAAAATTTTGGAGTTATGTGCTTTACCAACTCCTTTCATTCAAGGTCTGGGATTGCTTAATGTAATACACTTGCCAACTACATCCCTAATAATTGATCCAAGAGTTGCAAAGTACAGCTTATTGCATAGCTCTTTCATTTTATTTTACCCAATATGAGTAGCATTTTGAAGTCACATAACTTCCTAAAGTATCACATTTGAATGTCAAGAGGCATAATCTTATTGTGATCTTTGTTTTCAGAAGACAAATAAAGCTGTCTATCAATCAAAATAAAATACCCAGTTTTATTCATAAAACGTGCCTTTTTATTCCTCAAATCCCACGACCTCTCGCTTTGTAAAATAATAACCAAAAGATTATACTCCTTAGTTTTCTTAACAGTTATTTAATGACATATAGGGTAAAAAAAATTTAAGATTGTTGTAATCCTGCATAATATGTTTAATAATAAATCTAATTTTTCGTCTCAATCAGCCAGGAGGGAACAAAAGAACATGTTCTATAGCGGTCACGTGGTAGAACCAAGCTTCAGACAAAAAATTTTAACATTATTTAAACTGATTATATTCGTGAAATGATGCAAAGGTGTGTACCCTTAAAGCGCAACATATAACGATTTACAAATTTTCTAAAGAACTATATAGTACATAATCCTTATTTATGGTCGATAAGCCATGTAAACTGATAAATGGTTCATGAAAAAAAAATTTCGTTATATTATCATTTCATAACATTTTTGCCATTTCAAAATTAGAAAGTAGTTTATTAGCAAAAGGACTAAATTTTCAAGTTCATCTTAATATTGTTTTTAGAAATTGATTTTTGTGACACGTATTTCAACAGTGATTCTTGTTAAAATAGGTGTAGATTTAAATCTGTTTTGTACGATTTCAAAATTATAAGGATTACACCAAATTCAAAGGAAAAATAGAACTAAACCTTGACATGCAAAATTAATGCGCTGCACAAAAGCAATTGTATTCATTTATTTATAACTTTTCTAGATTCGACTACTTTAATCTAAAAAGAACATACTTTATCCTTGTAAAAAATAAAATAACGTTTAATGCTATACACCAAGAACAAATCAAGAAAACCACGGCAAGAAAAGGGCGGATTACATCTCACCATACTTGAACAGCTTAGTTATGGAAATAGTTTATCCTTATTAAAATATAAAAACTTTAAAAATAGTATTTAAGAGTATAGTATAATAATATAAAAAAATAGTATTTAAGAGTATTAATTTTTATACTTTAAGATACATCTTATTTTATATCTTCCATTTAAAATATATTTTACAGATCATATTTACTAAATAAATAAAAAATTTAGAACCAGATATAAACAAAAAAAGAATATTACAAGAGTTTTATTTAATTCATCTTGTTTTAAGTAGTGAACTATTTTATGTGTTACAATAAAGGATACAAATAAATTAGAATAAAAATTGATATGTATGGATACTAGCTAGTCTACGTATTAAACTTACAAGAAAATATAACAATAAATTAAAAATATTATTATAAATTATTCATCAACTTAGTTTATGAAATTTTTAACAAAATATATTGCATAAACAAACAACAAGGGTATATTATGAAACCAATAGACGAATTTATACTTGAATACAAAGAGAGTGAAATAATACTGATACCCATAAGGAAGATAAAGGAAAGAGTCATGTACTTCCTATTCCTATTCTTACTTCTCCGTTATCTTCAATCTTGTTCGGAGTATCCTTAACTTCTTTTAACATTGTTAAAAATATTTCATCTAAAATGTATACAGGAGGTATTTTTTCTTATGATGCATTATCAGTCATTGCAGTAGCTAACATATTCTTAGGAGGTCTGATGGCAAATATATTTCTGCTTTATAAAAACAATTTTACACCTAAATTTTTAATTGTTCTTTCTTCCTTAGCTACTTTCATGGGATATTTCCTTTCTTACATGCATCCATATATATACGTGCTTATGATCTCTAGAATAATACTTGGTATTGGTTCAGGTATTTCTTGCTTTGCAGTACCAGCTTACAACTATATTCTTTCTCCTCCTTCACAAAGGGGTCTTCTTTCTAGTGTACATCCTATCTTTATAAATGTAGGTATTATTTTAGGACAAGCAATGACTATATTTAACACCGAAAAAAAGTGGAAGACTGGATTGCTTATAATTTTATATTTATCTATAATCACTATTTTCTTACAACTTTTTATCGTAAACATTAGTTCCGAAAAGGAGGATGTGGAAGAAAAAGAAGAGAATAAGACAATAACAGACTTATTTAAAAATAAAAACTCAAAAAAAAAGCATAGTAGTTGTTTCAATTTTCCATCTTTCTCAACATCTAAGTGGAATCGATTATGTTTCTATTTTCTTATCTAACGTACTAAAAAATACCTCGAATCCATATTTGTATTCTTTATTAATAATGAGTGTATCATGTCCCTCAACTCTTTTAAGTAGCTACCGCTTAGATTTATGTGGGAGAAAACCCATGATGATGGCTTTCTGTATATTGGTAGGTCTTTACACCCTTTCTCTTACGTTATTAAACTATCCTTGCCTTAGTGTGATTATGTATATTATAGGATATAATATAGGATTAAGTAACATTCCTTGGCTTATTTCTAATGAGCTTTCTCCTCCTTCATACTCCCCTCCTATCACATCAATAGGAATCCTCACTAATTGGACATCTGCATACTTGTGTGTAATTCTTTTGGTTAATTTACATAATTGCTGGGGAGATTATACATGGTCTCTTTATACCATTCTTATGCTGATCATTTTTCTATTTACAAAACTTTATGTAAAAGAAACAAAAGGTATGAAAATCCATGATTTTATGTGATTAAAGTTTATTTACGATCAAAACATATTCAACTTAATTGATAAAGATTTGGATTTTACTAAAAAATAGAACAAATGGTTTGCTTTGATTTCTGTACATC
Organism: Argiope aurantia; assembly: GCA_026543865.1. Taxonomy (NCBI): domain Eukaryota; kingdom Metazoa; phylum Arthropoda; class Arachnida; order Araneae; family Araneidae; genus Argiope; species Argiope aurantia. The sequence goes on along the minus strand of JAPMOR010032718.1, from coordinate 34,482 downwards.
ATTTATGATACAGTTGTTTATATTAATCAGATCCATTTATAGCCTTGATCTATTACAAATATGTTTCAATAATTAAATAACTTCTAAGAAATCCAGTATCATTATGAGATTAGGATTAGTATCAGTCATGTTTCTTACAGCAAAAAGTCGTAAAGAGAGGATAGATCTGGGTACGTTGTATAAGAACCATCATGAAGACTTCCACAGCCCAACGCATACCCATATTAAAAAAAGAAAAGGATGAAGGTCAGTACAGATACACGAATATTATACTCATATGATATATACAGGATACTAAATGGAGATAAAGATGACGTAATTTTCTCTGATCTATCCCAATTCTTTTTCTATTTTACATAATTCCAATTCAATATCTCTAAAGATTTCAATATTTTTTAAGTCATCAATAAAAATAAAACATCTTTTCAGTTTTAAATTATTAAAGATAACAAAAGAAAGGTTTTTGTAAGTAAAATCACAACAAGTTTTCATTTTCATATTGGAAATCATTTCCTCTCTATTTGTTACATTTTCATTGTTACATGTATCTTTATTAATTTCCAGTACATTAGAATTTAGAAATTCTAGCTTTGATAACGAAATATCTATTTTTATGTCTTTGTACAACCTATAAATAAAATATAAGAATGTATAGACGCAGTACCAATTCCCTACTTCAATAGCACCAATAATTCTTTCTATAAGTAAGTTGTACCAATGTATTTATATTTATCATGAATATCTTCATATTTATCTTGGATAGCTTGGTAATCAATATTACAAAGAATGTTGTCATAAATATCTATAATCAATACTTTATCTTCATCTATACTTGTTTTAATTACCTGTGAATACTTATCCTCATTTATTCTATCTTCTAAAGATTTAAAATAAATTTCAATATTTGCTTCTAATTTTTTTACACTTTTCATCAAGGATAAAAAACTAAATAAGTTAAAAATAAAATTACAATTTATGAAATTAGTTAGATTTAATATAAGAAAAATAAAATGTTATAAAAATTAATGAATGTAAGTATGATATAAGAACTACCATATAAATTTTTTATTGGTTCTTATGTTACTATTGTTTGTAACTCTTATCACTTTTTAAAATGATTGGTACAAATTCTGATTAAAAGTATACAAAGGAGGTTAAATGTATATACATAGATAGACATATTAAAACCTCTATCCCCTACATATAAATAAAAATTATAAAGTTCTTAATTGAGTAATTCTTGTATGGGGTAGAATAAATTTAATTAATCTATAAGGAATAATGGTAAAAAATTAGAAATAATCATGTATAAATAAAAGAGAACGTAAGACCATGGATGAATTACTTTAAAGCACAGGTCGTAATTTATCTTTTTACTTCAATATTTGAAACATTTTTTTCCTTTATATTTAAACACTTCAACCTCCTTAAGTATTCTTCATAGCTATAAAAGCACTCGATATGGCTTCCAACAAATTTCATTTAATATATTTCTTAAAGCATTCTTATGACTCGTTGTTCTATATTCATGCACTAAAATAAACAACCAGAACTATCCCGTTGAATTTAAAAATTTTCTCGTGTCACTCACAGATACTAGAAGCCTATACTCTAAGACCACTTGCTTCCTTATTTCGTTTGGCTTTATATATATCCCATAAATTGTTACTCCGAAAAGTTGATCTCCTTGCGTTTGTATTTAATTTTTTAGAATTAACTTTAATTTTTTCTTTAAATCTTCTCACAGCTATTTCTAACAATAATATGATCGCTGTATAATATGCTTCCTTCTTCTCTAAATTCATTTAAGATATCACTCATTACTCTCTTCATCAATTAAGAGGCGTTCTGAACCTCCACCCAAAACCTTGCTATTTCATTCATAAACAAAACCAACAAATTTGATTGTTGTCTTTATTAAGACTTTCCTAACCTCTTTTTTTTGGTAGAATCCTCCTTTGAGCCCAATTACTTTAAAAACCTCCGATCCTTGATCATCATAATATAAATAAATCTTTTTACATCAAGTTACTAACAGCCCCCAATCTCCATTAAGCCTCTTTTAAGCTCTTATAGAATTCCTTCATGCAATTGATTTATAAGTTATATCTTATAAGAAAATTTTCTATATTAATTTTAAACTTGTATATCGAATAATATGACACATTTTGGGGTTCTTAATAATCTTTTTGTTTATTTTTTATTCAAATCTTTATTTTCATTTGTCTTATATTTAATTTCTTGCTTTACTTAAAAAAATACCTCTAAAAATTTATGAACAAGTAAAACAGCTGGTTTATTTAATTTACTCTTTTCTAATTAATTCCCATATTGTATACTATCTTTTCTTTTGTATATTAAACTAAACAGAGTTTTGGTCTTTTTTTTTTCTTTTTTTTTGTGTGTGCTACAGGTAGGGGGAAATCTTCAAAGAGACTCTCGCGGGTGAACTGTGGTTCAGTCCCACTCGAGTACTGTGAGATTCTTACTCACTAAAACCTCCTCCTTTTATGTAGCCTTATGCGGCGAGCATAATCAACCCCAATGAGCTTTGATTCCAGGAGAACCAAACCACTGGCTTTGGGCTAATATATGTTGAATATGTAGATCCACAGAATGCAGTATTTACGAGCTTGGTTAGATACCCTTTGAGAGAGCACCATCGCACTGGTATAGTCAGTCCATTTCATCCACTGGTTTCAAGCACACCCTCTTACACGATCAACTCGTTTAATTGGACTCAGGTCCCCCACCTTTCTCGAGCGATGTGTCAGCTTCAGTTAGGCCTCCCGAAGGACCTTTCACCCTACTTAGTCTAGCCGTCCTTTTTGGACTAACAAGTCCCATCTTGAAAATTTTGAGCTCACGGGGACTCAACTTCCTTCCATTATATTCTTGGAATGATAGCTATCAATTGGGCTATAGGATTCCCTCAATTCTCCTTTGTCCTTGCCCTGGTAACCAGTTATTTACTAGGAGTAATATCCAACAATATATTACAGTGTAAAGATTCAAATGCACATAAAAACAATTTATATAAAATTTTAAGTTCGTTAAGATAAGGCATGAGTATGTATTATAGATTTTAATAAGTCTTAAAAATTCAGTTTTGTCTTACAGCTTAACGGAGTTTTCATGCTACAATGTTTCCTTACGTATCTACCAATAAAAAGAGACAAGAATTAATATTGATCACGTCGAAGCAATGAATTCATACCCATACCATTATCGGAACAAGTAATCTGCTTTTAGTACATAAAAAAGTTTAAATAGGATTTTATTTGTTTCTTAGGTTCTGTGTTTTTTTAAATTTTATGAGATTTTTACCTCATCTTTTAAACAATTAATACTAAGCAATCTAAAATAGTTAAAAAGTATTATTCAAATCTTAATTTTATTGTTATGGGAGTAGTCAGTATTCTCTATACAGGTCTATTCTCATATTGAATAACTTAGCTAATTTGAATTAACTGTTTTTAAAAAATTAATTTGTATAGAACAGTGTAAATGAGAATTGTAATACTGAATATCTCTTGAATATATGTAATGTATTACCTTTGTCTTTATTTTGATATTATTTTAGGAATTTAAAAATACTATTTTATACTATTATCTTTATTCCCCTTGCTTACACATAAAAAGTAGTAAAAAATTGTTATTTTAATTTTAGCATATAAAAATTGATTTACTTTTTATCAAAAATAAATAACTATACTTAGAGCTAAACACGTGTATTTTGCAGATATTTTCTAAAAATTTTCCTAAAAAAAAGATCACTTATGCTTGTTAAAAATGTAGTAAATAATACTTTAATGATACTTTTTACATAGTGTAATACGTAAAATTCTACTTTGTAAATTATAAACAATATTTGTTACTTTCTAGTTAAAAAAATATTTTTATTATTAATATAATAACTTCATTCAAATTATTATTAATTTCCTATATTTGTACAGAAGTTAGATTTTTTATTAATGCTAGCTAGTTTAGTTTCAGAAAATAACCTGTTTAGATAAAATTATATGATCAAATATTTTTTTAAATATTTCATCAATCATACGAATCAAATAAAATATTTAACAAAAAACACCAATAAATTAATTTTTTAATAAGCTTACTTTCTGATATTTTACTCAACTGTCATACAATTTTTTTATTTTATTACTGTTGACTAAAATTTTAATTATCTAAAAAAATTATTGTAAATTAGGATACCCCAATTAATTAATTTATTTTTATAAAAATTAAATGCTTTAAACTGAACTTACTTTTTTTTGTAGGTTAAAAAATTTCTATACAATCGTAAGCTTCTTTTAATCTTGTTTATAATGCTTTTTAATATTCCCTAGGAAGTATAATTATATCAAAAATCTGAGATAAAAAAAACTTTATATTTTAATTTAAATAAAACTTTATCATAAATTTTTTAATTTATTCTTACGTGTTTTATCACGTAATTTGTACACAACTGCTACTTAATTTATCACTTCTATATAATTTTAAATAAAAAAATACCCCTATTAAGTTGTCCATGAACAATTTTATTTTTACATCTGAATCTGTTGGTGAAGGTCATACAGACAAAATATGTGATTCTATCCTGGATGAATGCTTGTCCCAGGATCCTTTCAGTAGAGTAGCTGTCGATGTTTGTGTTAAGGGGAATACTGTTTGCTTGGTCGGTGAAATTACATCCTCGGCAACTGTGAATTATGAGAGCATAGCTCGTGACGTCATAAGGGACATTGGATATACAAGTGTAGATATAGGTATTGATTATAAAACATGTAAAGTTATTGTGAATATTGAGAAACAAAGTGCTGATATCAGCCAAGGATTAGAGCTTTATAAGCGAGATTCTTACGATTTGGATGCCGGTGACCAAGGAATTATGTTTGGTTATGCGACCGATGAAACTGATGTACGTATGCCATTAACCGTTGTTTACAGTCATAAATTGGCTGAAAGGTTAGAGGTATTGCGTAAATCTGGTAAGTGTGATTTTTTGAGACCAGATTGTAAGACACAAGTAACTGTGGAGTATAAAAACGAAAAAGGTATTCTCACCCCTCTTCGTATTCATACTATCGTAATTTCTACTCAACACTCAGATTCTGCAAGCACTGACATGCTGAGAAAGTTCTTGAAAGAAGAAGTTATTGGTGCTATAATTCCAGATAGTATGTTAGATAATGAAACGGTCTTGCATCTGCAACCAAGTGGTAGGTTTGTTATTGAAGGTCCTTCAGGGGACTCTGGCTCAACAGGTCGTAAAATCATAGTAGATAGCTATGGAGGCTGGGGTGCACATGGTGGAGGTGCATTCTCTGATAAAGATTGGTCTAAAGTGGATAGGAGCGGTGCATATGCTTCTAGATGGATAGCTAAATCTTTGGTTGACAATAAAATATGTAAAAGAGCTTTGATTCAAGTAAGTTATGCTATAGGTATTCCTGAACCTCTTTCGATATATGTTGATACGTATGGTGCTTCCAGTTACTCTAATGAGGAAGTTTTAGAGATAATTAATAAGAATTTCAGTCTAAGGCTCGGAGATATTGTTAAAGAATTAAATCTTACTAAGCCAATTTACAGGGGTACTGCTAAGTATGGACATTTTGGTAAGAAAGGATATCCCTGGGAGATATCTAAGAAGCTAATACTTGAAAAAGAGGATAGGTGAATAAAATTTTATTTATGTTTTGGAATCTACTAATATTTTATTTCTAATGTGTTTTACGCTACTAAAACATCACTTCACTTTTTATTCGCTGTTAGTTTCATGATTGAACTGGAGAACCTCTTTCTTATGTTATATTTTCTATATAAAACTTCAGATATCATAACATCAAGGACATAATAATCTCCCTTAAAGTTAACATATTCTTCAATTATAGCACCAAATCCTAGTAGTATTATTTGAGCTTTACTAAAGACATTATTTGATGGCTCATATACAAAAATAATCTCTTTAAGACTATCTACCTTTAATTTCTCAATATCACAAGCCTTACAAAAGCATAATATGATCTCAGAATCTTCTCTTAAAGTCTTACTAATTTTTCCATTATTTTGTCATATGTTGATTTAAATTTGTAGGTATTTGCATCTACGAATCCACATTCTACAACACAAACATTTCTATAGCTTAATAATAAGGATCTAGCGACTACATATCCTAATCTATTAAATAATGGAATATCTCCTAGAATAATGTCTATCTTTAGATTTACATCTTTTATGATGCTTTTCAAAGTTTTAATAATTTGTAAAGATCCATAGCATATAAATTCTTCAACTGTAGGTCCATATCTTACAAAAGCTTCATTCAATAGATATTTATATTTTACTCTACTGATTGTATTACCAGGTTTAGAAATATCTTTCCCAACTTCTTCATTGCCCTGTTTATTTATCTCTTCTTTCAAAGATTTTCTTTTATAACCAAACTATGTTTTACAGTCATCCTCAGATTGATGTAAAATAATGTTTAAAGAATCATCTTTTTTAGATTCTTTAGTTTCAGAAGACGTCATACTCTCAATATTTTTATGACTTTCATTTTTATCGATACAATATAAAGCATTTTGTACGTCTTTATTAGTACTTTTTTTTTATGGAAATAGTACTTTTTTGTGAACCACTTTTATTAACCATTTTTTCATTCTTCAATTCCTCTTTAATAGTACTTTTAACATTTTCCTTCTCATCGACACTTGCTTTTGTATCTTCCTTATCTTTATTTATGCCTGATTTAATAACATTCTCACACTCTTTATTAGATTTATCTTCAGAATCCTCTTCCGATGAATCATTCGATATAATATTTATCTTTAATATCTCACTTATGGGTATCTCTTTCTGGATACCATTACAATCAATCTGAACAATTTCTTTCTCAATATTAAAATCGTTTAAAATCCCAGAAATCTTTTCCTTTTCAGTAAAAAATTGCAGATTAAAACCCATGTAACTTTCCATGAGGGGTTAAAAAATTAAATAAAATCATTTTGCATAAATACAGATTAAATGGATTAAAAATACAAGAACCTAAATTAAGAAAACTTTTACATATGTTTAAAATTACTTAATCTTCAATAAGATTGAAATTACAGGTAAATGTTATTTTTCCTTAAAGGAAATAAAACCATTGATTTTATTGTAAATATTTTGAGATCTAAAAGGCCTATTTTTCCTATCATCACGTTAATTACCTCTTATTAGGTACGAATATCTCTTGTTACTTAGATTTCATTATAATAAAGATTGCTGTAAGAAGTATGTCCTGTGCTCACTGCTTTTTTAATTTACCCGAAATGCATATAGAAAATAATGGGTATTTATTTATGAAAATGTCATGATAATCTTGTCTTAAACACAAAACGTCCTGTCTTTTAGATCTCGCTTTTTTAATGAAATTCAAGGGCAGATTTCTAAATATTTTTTATAGTCAATCTGTAAAACACTTATACATCATACAAGGACATCGTTGAAAAGACAGGTTCTGAGTTTAAAAATATAAACGAAGTATCTGTTTAAGATATTTTGAAAAATATTTTATTAAATTAGGTATAAATGGTGTACTCTATCAAAATGATGAGAGTTTGTTTTATCATATATGAAATACCACAGGCGAAGAGTTTCAGATTATGAAATTTGAGTTCTTAAGATCGCTTAAACAATTTTTCTTCGGCTAGAGACCACATGGTGGTAATTAAAAATAAGATAAACATATTTTTTACAATAATAAGAAAAAATTAAAAGCCCTGGTTCACCAATCTATCTGATCAATGGGCTGCCTATCGTGAGATAGAAAACCTTGGTTTTTAGCATAAACTAGTTAACCATTTTGCACCTTCAAAGACCAGTAAAATAGGGTTCATGAATGATGCTCAATACACTGAGTCTTATTGTTGCAAACAAAAACTTGAAATTAAAGCAACGAAAGGCAATAATAAATATCTAACATTTTATTTAACTAAATTATGTGAAGACTGCACGTTTAATAAACGAATTCTTAAAATTTGTGAGTGTATTGAAACATAAATTGACCAGTAAAATTTTTAAACATATTTGTAAAATTTTTGTTAAATAACTTTGACGTTTTTAACCTTATAATAAAAATAATACTAGAGATTTTTTCTAAGGGAAAATAACATTAATCCAGAGTTAGTTTTAAATTTGATAACTAATTTAAATTTAGACTAGTTACCTGTTTGATAACGGTAGTTTGCTTAATTATAGTCTATATAGAGGTTATTTTTCGGTTCTCATGTGATAGGGTCCTTTAGATGGCTGTGAGCGGCTAGCTTATAGTACCGTGAAATAAGATCTATCGTATGAAGGTGGTTAGATATAACGAAAGCCCTTTATGCTTAAGGATGATGTGGTAGGGTTCGAATCCCTCCAACACCTTATGTTATTGACTTCCTTGAAGAGTACGAAAGTTTTTATCGATTATGAACGTCCGTTTAAAGAGTTGCTTATTCGATCTGCCTTAAACCTGTGACCGGAACAGGGGGATGCCTCTAGAAATGCAAATACATGATCCTTAGCATCCACCATACTAAATAACTCCTGTTATTCAGGCAAAATGGCTTGCACTTTAAGTGAGGTTGTCTTTTTGGATAAGATCTGAAGAATTAATAAGAAGGATTAAACTAATTAGGCTTTAAAGGCTTCGTGGACTGTCCTATCAGAATTGGGCACAATTTCTTAACATATAGAAGAGCTTAGATTGATTAATGAAATTACAATTTAGTATATAAAGAGGATTTTATTACAATTACTGGATTTTAGGGTCCAACTAGATCAGTACTAGAACACTTTGATCTGAGAGTTCACCTATGCTCGTTAAAACTATCTAATATGTATCCATGATCTCTTTCTTACGAAATACATTTCAATGAGTATTTTGCTTTATGAACCTTAGACGGTTGGTTCTGTTTTCAATTTTTTACTGCTTGTACTGAGTTCCGATACTATTCTCAGCTAAAAAAAGGTTCTAAAAATTTCGCCCAATGGATGGGCTAATACATATGTTTTGAGATGATAATGGTGATGGGTTCGGCTTCCCTTCAGCTCAAAACACTTTCAAAGTGGGAATTGTCAGTTCAAAAGGAGAGCTAGACTAAATAGGGCGAAAGGTCTTGCAGAAAGCCTATCTTAAGCTATGTATACCGCCCTAAACAGGTGGGAGACTTTAGTCCAATTCAATGAGTTGTTAGTGTAAGAGGGTGTTGCATGCAACCAGTGGAGATAATGGACTGAATATGCCAGTAACATGATGTTCTATCCTCGGGTCTCTAACCACGCTCATAAGTACTGCCTACTATGGATCTACATGTTCGGCATGAATTAGGGCAGGACTAGCGGGTCGGTTTTCTCGGAATCAAAGCCTAATGGTTATGATCATGCTCGCAGTACAAGGATACATAAAAGGAGGGGGTTTTAGTGAGTAGGAATCTTTAAGTACTCAAGTGGCAATAAACCACAGTTCACCCGCGATGGCTTCTTTATGAATTATACTTACCTGTGGCACAAAAAAAATGAACAATAGGATTTAAAAATAGTTAAGCAAGTAATGCTTACTTGAAGAATATAAGCAAAGACTTTTTATTGTTTTCTATAAGTAGCTATTAATTTTATATCAATTCTTGTGATTACGATAATTATAATTAGAATATAAACTTTTTTTTGAGTGGGGGGAGGAGGTCTGTGAAGAAAAAAAAATCTTGCTCACAATATAGTGTAAAACCATTGTTGAAAGTTTGAGTCTTCAGTGGAAGTTTAAATCCATGCATTTAAGATGTAATCTTAATTGTTCTTGCTCTGAAACTTTCTCCAAGTGACTGGGGTTTTATGTAGGAATATATATTTAAGATGAATCAAGAATGGTGACTGCGTGTACAAAACACACAAATCTAGCTATCGATGGGGCTAGAAGAGCATACCTATGGAAAAATTACTCTTACCCTTTATTAAAACGGGATGTTCACTGATATGGGAATAAAGTATTACTTGCAACTAAATAATAGGTGGATCTCATGTAAGTCATTAAGAAGTAACCATGGCTGCATGAAAGAGGTTCTAGAAAGAAAAGTTAAGACAGCTGCAATTTTCTGAGGAGCATCTCAGTCTCTAAAATCTTGGAGAGAGCCCAATATCATCTAAAATCACTTAGACTGAATAGTGTCGGCAGTACTGCGCCTATTGAATTTATTTTAATAGATTCATCTCGCCTCTGTAATAGAAATATGGGGAGATATATAGCTTTAGTGGCTATTGATTACGCATTGGATCAAGTTCCTCACGTTTTATTAGCGCACTTAGAGCTTTAGTTTCAGCAATATTATCACAATCATAAACTACAACTTAAGCCACGACGATAAGTATACGGTATATAAACGTAAATTATTCTACTAAAAATAAGGAAACAGAACATTAAAAATTTGTTAATTTCTTATATATCTTTTTTTAAAGAAATAAATTTTAAAAAACAGATCCCTATAAAATATAATTTTCTCTTGAAATTTTTAGATAAAAAGTTAATTAAAAACATGCAATACAATAGAATATTCATTAAAAATTTAATATTTAGGGGTAAGCTTTAGATGCACAAGTTTTTTAAACTTTTAACATAAAAGAATTTTAAAATTCATCAAGTCTTAAAGTCTTGTAAACATAAGGTTTAATCCAAAATATCAGGATTTTCAACCGACAATCTTTAGTAGGTTTTCTTAAAAACAATGATAAAATTTTATCATAGGTCGAGTCATTATTTACTTATCTTGGTGATTAGAATCTTATCAAAAAAGATAACAATGCGTTATATATGGAGATATTATGATTATAAACCATTATTGCAGATCATTGATAAGTAAGATTTAGATCTAAAAGTGGAACTGCAAAAGAAAGAATCTTTATTTGCGATCTTCCTTGGATATGCTCAAAAAAACATAAATTTATCAGATATCTATGTGTATTTAGTTTAAGAACATAAACAGAGAATTTTTAATGACTGCTTATTGGTGAAAAAGCTATATCAGAAGTATTTAATGTTGAATACTAAGGAATCAATTAATGTACTTAGAAGATATTTGTCGAATTATAGTTGCCGTGTCTTAGCTCGCTGTTATTTCCCATCCCCTGGTTCAAGTATTAGGTTATATACTTTTATGAACCAATTATAGTCTAGGATCTAAAGGAGAACTTTGGACATCAATTAGCAACGCAATTAACACTGATTATGACAATAGTAATTGTGTATAAATTAATAAAGCTGTCTATGTAGAGAGACTTTAATTAAGTCGCCATCTAAAATAATTACAACCCTAATTAGAGATCATGTTTATACTGGACAATTATCAATAACTGACGAGTATGTTTCTTAACCAAAATCTGTACTTGACTATCTTCTACTCATTCGATTAAAAATCTTAGATTAAATTTTAAGACTAAAACGTGGGTTGAACAACACTGAGACATTTGTCTCTATAAATATACAAAGAAATAAAGAGAAATAGAAGTTTAAAAGTCAAGGTTGCAAACATTTTTAGAATAATTCATTTTAAAATTTTCATCTTAAATCTTTGTAACTTCAGTACAATAGGTGCAACATTTTAAAGTTATTTTTTTTCATGTAAGGATTCTCCTTATTCTTCTACGGTAAGATGGTAGTTTTGAACTAAAATTAAATGTATTTTAATATCATGTAAATACAATTATTAAAATATTGTAAGACTTAGATACATTTTTATGAATAATTTTTATATGCAAGATGAGTGCTAATTTTAAGTGATCCTTTTGTGTGTTAACTTAATAAATCTGTAAAAATATTATTTAATCCTTCTTAAATATATTTTTTTTTATCTCTAAGGTAATTTAATGGCTTTATTTTTTCTTTTGAACCTTACCATATTTAACCTTTTAACTAACCTTTATATTATATTTATATCTTATTTAGTTGTATAATCTAAGTTATGTCCTTTAACTTTATATCTTTTATTACTGTATAACTTTATTTGGATGAGAAAAAAATCAGATTTGTAACAAGGAGGATAAATATTTAAAATTTTATATCCTTAAAAATGGTAAAAAACAAAAGAAAAAAATTAGGTGAAATAACAAATAAAATTAACAAAGTTCTTAAAGAATATGGAGAGCCTGAGAATTGTACTTTTGTGAGTGATAGTGAATTAATGGATTTGGATGTTATTAGCTTCGAAGATGATTTAGATTTATATCCTGATTTTAAAATAGAATATAACTAGAATGAATAAGGATTATAGTTTGTTTAAGAAAGTTGTGTAAATAAATTAAGGAAGTACGTTTATATTTTGTATTCAAGTAAATGGATTATAACTTTTTATGTCTTATTTACTATTAGGAATTTGTAATACTTTTAAATCACTGTATTTTTATTCTTCATTTAATTTTAAAATGTGTGTATCAAAGAAATTAAAATTATATTCAAAAAGAAGGCTGTTTACTTATAATCGAACGCCTGTCTTATGGTATGCTGGAGTGTAGCTCTTTTTGATGATTTGGAAAGGTTTCCTGTTGGTCCGGCTGTAGAGTCTGCTTGGTGTTTGTGGTTCTCGTTTGGTCTTGTTTCAATCTTTTTTTTATAGTGATCATTAAACTATTTTATTTTAAGGAGGCAGTTTAAAACTTTTATAAGCACATACTAACTATAAAATAAATAAAACACGTATATTTTAAATTTATTAATTAAGATGTATATAATAATTGTCAACAAAACTTTTATTTTGTTCACCGTCTCTTTGCATGGGTCAAAAAAGTATAAAAACTACAAAACATTATTTTCCTATCTAGGCCTGCCAACAATAATAATTTGTCATATCTAGTTTTAAAGAATATAATAACTTTGTTGTTCCAATAGAACTTTTCAAATTAATTAATATTATATCTACAGATGTTTTCGATTTCTTTTCTAAAATATTGTAATACGATTAATTAATAGATCAAGCAATTAAGGTTTTTGTCAGAGGCTTTTCCTTTCTGACTTACAGGAGTATTAAAAGAACTATTTTTATTTAAAATGTCTTTATTTCGAGCTCCCATCTTCTTTTATGATGGGTTAAATAATATATCAGGAAGAGTAATTTTAAGATCTTCCTGATAGGATAAGCGTAGCTTCTAGATGAAGCTGCCGCTTGACAAAGGTGTTGTATGATAGACTATGATATTCTTAAACCATGTTATATAAAAATACAAAACCTTAATAAATAATAAAATGATGTTTTCTTATTCTTTTATATTTTTTATTTTCTTTTAGAAACACAAGTGCACATAAATTTTATTTAAAATGTAATACCTCCCGTTATTTTTCAATATGTATGCTTGCTTTTTTAAGGGGTTAGTTTTTAAAAGCGAACTTTACACTTGAAGTTATTTTTTTTAACTCTGTTGCTTCATTTATAATTATTTAAAAATTAATATCCTAATTTTTATAATCATGACAGCAGACAAACATGTAAGCAGAAATTAAATTGTATTACCTAATTATAGAAAGTATCTAAACTTGTATGCACATGAAATCTTTGTAGATTAATAATTAGGCGCTACTAAAAAAAAAGACTCCCCTCAAAAAAGTTCTTTTAAAATGTAAAATAATCTATTTTCTTCAACTTTTAAGTCTTTTTTTTAGTAAAGGTAATTTGAAAGTATCTTTAACTTTTTTTATACCCCCACAAAAAATGCAATCACTTGATATTGAATAGCTGAGTTTGATCCTTATCACAAAGTCTTTACAGACAACATAATAGCAATATCCTTTATGATAAGACATAGTCTTATTATACTTGAGATTCCATGCAGAAAGATTAACTGTAATGATATTTTTAAGATTCAGAATACAACTAAGTTTTCTGATGGTGTGGGATTCAGATGTAAGGGGCAAAGATGTAAAAGTTTGTTTTTTTTAAGGGTAGGATCATAATTTGAAGGGCTTACTATTTATTGCAAGAAAATTTTGAGGTGTTTTTATTGATGGGTCTATTCCCATACGAATACCAGGTAACAAATCTTTGTGGGATTTTATAACCATCTTATATTAAGATAAAAAGCTTACTATGGAGGTGATAGGAGATAGATATAAGGATGTAGAAAAAATAAGAGGTGTAGGAGTAAGGGTTCAAATAGATGAGAAGGCCATTTTCAATGGTTTAATTATTAGTAATCCTTTAAATGAGTTGGACAATCTTCCTAACATATAATGGATAGTTGGTGGTGTTGTAGAGGGAGAATGCAGAAAAAAAATTATAGTTTCATCTAAAACAGAACTATGGGGAAGATATGGCTTAAACCACGATAAAAAAGGTTATTTTTTA
>JAPMOR010032718.1:0-20118 GCA_026543865.1 Argiope aurantia | reverse complement strand
TAAAAAATAACCTTTTTTATCGTGGTTTAAGCCATATCTTCCCCATAGTTCTGTTTTAGATGAAACTATAAATTTCTTTCTGCATTCTATCTCTACAACACCGCCAACTATCCATTGTATGTTAGGAAGATTGTCCAACTCATTTAAAGGATTACTAATAATTAAACCATTGAAAATGGCCTTCTCATCTATTTGAACCCTTACTCCTACACCTCTTATTTTTTCTACATCCTTATATCTATCTCCTATCACCTGCATGGTAAGCTTTTATCTTAATATAAGATGGTTCTAAGATCCCACAAAGATTCGTTACCTGGTATTCGTATGGGAATAGACCCATCAATATAAACACCTCAAAATTTTCTTGCAATAAATAGTAAGCCCTTCAAATTTTGATCCTACTCTTAAAGAAAACAAGCTTTTACATCTTTGCCTCTACATCTGAATCCCACGCCATCAGAAAACTTAGTTGTATTCTGAATCTTTAAAATATCATTACAGTTAATCTTTCTGCATGGAATCTCAAGTATAATAAGACTATGTCTTATCATAAAGGATATTGCTATTATGTTGTCTGTAAAGACTTTGTGATAAGGATCAAACTCAGCTATTCAATATCAAGTGATTGCATTTTTTGTGGGGGTATAAAAAAAGTTAAAGATACGTTCAAATTACCTTTACTAAAAAAAAAGACCCCCCCTAAAAAAAAAAAAGGCTTAAAAGTTGAAGAAAATGAATTATTTTGCATTTTAAAAGAACTTTTTTTGAGGGGGGTCTTTTTTTTAGTAGCACCCACATTTGAATCTGTTGTTTTTCAAAGTTAATTAATTAACTGTATAACAGTGATCATAGGTAAATAAAAAATTTACAATATGTAAATCCATTTAGAATACTTAAGAATTGATAACTTCTAATCTATAGGATGGTTTTATATTTTTAAATATTTTATTGTATATTTTATAAAAAGATATGAAATTTTTAAAGGTCTCTAAAGCTTTAATGAATATAAATACATACAAAACAAAGTTTTCTTATTAACCTCTTTTGATCTAAAAAATAAATTGTGTAACAACATTTGTAACTATAAAAGGATAGTATAACTGATTTTAAAAACTAAGAGAAATTATTTAATATTTTTGGTTCAAAAACGCCGCACCAGCCTAAAAAAATCCAGCATTATGGCGACCTTTTAGAATTTTTTTTAAAAAAATATTTTTACCCCTATAAATTTTAAGAAAATACCAAGAAAAACAAATGATGAAATTTTTATGTCTTTAGAGTCACCAATTTTTTAACATTTGGTTGTGAATTTGATTAACATTGAAAAAAAATGTCTATTATGCAGCAGAACCGTTCCTATAGTTTAAGATCTTACTTACAATGATAAAGAGATTAACAGATGTTTCAATATAAAATGCAGGAAACGAGAGTCTTTGTTTATAATTCTATCTTACCTGTATTAAGAAAGCCAATAAAAAATAAGTTGTTGGATATCTATGAATATCTAGCATGCGATTGTAAAAGAAAAGTTTTTAACGATTTTTAAATGGTTAAAAGAACAGATCAGTTGTTAGAAAAGAGTCTTGTAAAATTATAATGTTGCTTTTAAGAATATTTTGACAGGAGGCAAGTATAGAGTTTAAATAGGTATGACAATTACTTGTTTAATAACTTTTATATAATCATCTTAGAAATTATATGATGACATTCCAGGACTGACTTTGTTGGTAAGACCGTTAGAAGAACATACAGGAAGAATGTTGTTTGAAATTATAAGAGAACGAAAATCTAAAACTTTTTTAGAATTGTTTAGAACAAACGTTTTTTAGATCGTTGCTTACTTCTGATGGATATCCAACTTATCCAAAAGCAATTAAATACGTATATTGTTTTCAGGAAATCGTCGATTCGAGATAGACTTTAATATTAACAACATTGAGAATTTGTGAAATTTAAAAAATATGAAGAAATTAGTAGATAAGAAGTAAAAAAAGTTGGCAGCACTTGCAATATTAGGAAAATTCATTTTTAGGTATTATAATCTTAAATCTAACAGTTTTGGTGAAGTAGGAACAATTTGGTGTGAAACAGTAAGTTATTTACTGAAAGTGATTACGCCAATCTTTTTTCTTTTTTTTTGTATGATTTTTCTTGTAAAGGTCTCCCTTTATCTCAGGTTGGTGGTAAAGCCTTAAACTTTTTTTTAAATAAATGAGATATAAAATAAAATTCATTTTTATTAAGCATTGTAATTTTTTAGCATGAAGAAATAAAAAAAATAATAGAGTAACTTTTTTTTAGATAATACGATTTAAAGATATTTGTTTTATCTTGTTTTATAAATATGCTGAGATGTAATCTTTCCTTTAGTTGCTGTTTTCTTGTTTTGTCTGCAATTAAAGTTATTTTATTTATTTTTGTGTATAGCTGGACGATCTTAAACTGTTAGATGTGTAATTAGAAATCAAAATTCAATTTGGATCAAGTGCATTTTTTCGCCCAGTGGGCGAAAAAATGCACTTGATCCTTCAATTTCTTTATTATATTGTATGGATTAATCTAGTTATTGGAAATTATAAATAAACATTACCCGAAGATAGAAAAACTAATTGGTTGACCTTATTTAAAAGATTGATCCAATGAAATTAAATTAATTAAAAAGAAATAAGGATTACTTATTTTTATAACAACCAAAGTATTTTATAATTAAATTGTAGAATTTTATCTCACCAAGGAAAGAAGCATTGCTGTGTGAACACTAAGACTATAAAATATATAATATAAGGTAAAGAATGCTCTCATTGTCATGAAAAACCAGAAACAATAAACCATATGGCTATCTAATATGATTTAATCCTGATGGCTGATTATGTGATTAGACATTTTAAGCTTCATTTATAATTTTGTATTCAGTAAGATATTACGAAAAATAAGAAAATAAAATTCTACACCAGTTAAAACATCTTAATTAATGATAGTGTGAAAACAAGAGTAGAGATAAAAATAAAGCATAACAACCTTGACGTCTATGTTTAAGTAAAAAACTTAAACATAAGTTGAAGTAGGAACCACATCCTTAGACAATCCAAGGACAATGGAAGTGAAGAAGAAAGATTATATGATCTACAACAAACACATCATAAGAATAATTCTCAGATCATCACCTACATTATGACATGGATGGTGTAGTAACTAACGTTAACAATGAGTATAGAATGGAACTAAGAAATAAAATCAAATTACAATATCTTAGGTTCTAAATATGATTCTAGAAAATCTAACTATGGAAATAGAGATGTTACAAAACATTTATAGCCTCAGTATTAAAGCTATAGAGGATCTATATGACTAAATATAACTCTACTACTGTCTGATAATACAAAAATAATTATACATAAACTAAAACTCTTAATAGTATTATTTCCTAATAGATTTAATAATATCTTATTAACGAATCTTCAATTAATTATCCTTCATTTTTAAATAATTTTAAGAGGGAAAATAAATTAAAATATAAATTTTATTTTTGGAGGTAAATGTATTTCTAAAAGAATAGAAGCATACAATAAAATATAAATAGAAACTTTTAAATCTACATAAGTTAACTATTAACAACAATATCTTAGAAATTTAGATTATTAAGAATACAGTCATAGACTTTTATTTATTTTAATATAAAGAATTAAGGATTATTTTTCCTATAATTTAAAAAATTTAATTTATAAAAATATTTAAGAAGTCTTCTTAACAGTTCTAAATTTTATTTAAAATTAATTTTTTTAAAATTTTAATATTAAAATTAAATTTAAGAGAAGAAATAGAAGATTTTTTAATGCTTATTAAATTAAAAGAATTAAAAAATGAATTTATATTAAGAATGAAATATCGATTAAAATTCAAGTAAAAATTATTTAATTCTGTTAAGAAAAAGATCATCCAATCTATTTATTTTAAGATTGTAAAAGGATATACTTTTACAAGTCATAATGTAAAAAAAAATTAAATTTTTATAAAATTAAATTAATTAAACTAAATAAAACTTTTAAGATTAATGAAATTTAAAAAATAATAAATTTAATTTAAACTTATATTTTATTTTCTTTAACAACAATATTTTAATATAAAATTTATTAAGTGAGGTAAATATAATTATTTCTTTTATTAAAATCTTTTTTAAAAAATTTAGTATTTGAGGTTCTTATTATAAAATTTGATATATTAAATCAATCTTCATGTAATTGAATTAAAAAACTAAGAAGAATTAAAATTGATTATATTTTCTTACAATCAATTGGAATACAATTCTAAAATAGTTAAATTAATTATAATTCTTAAATTAGGTTTAAGATAATTTATCATTGGTACTAAGTTTTATATTTAAATGATCCTCATTTCTAAAAATGATATCATCCTCCTTTTCTTATTATCATATTAAATAATCAATTGTAATTCTTAGATACAGGATAAAGAAGGAAGAAGCTCTAAATACAATAATACATTTTAATTACAAGGCAATAAACAATTAAATTTAAAAAATATTTTAATTTATGAATTCACTCCTCTTTCTCATAATCTTTTTCTTCATTAGAATTATCATATGAAACATTATTATCATACATAGGATTGTCATAGACTCCACCCTCATACACATTATTATCTACATATACATTGTTATTATTTTCATAGACTCCTTCCTTATAGTAGTATTTGTCATAGTACTGAGGAGGATATCCTAAGTTATTCTGTTCATAATTTGAATCGTACACATTCTTGTAATGACCGTTGTTATCGATGTACATAGAATGATAGTGTTCATCATGATGCTTATGATAGTTGTAGTCATAATGATGATCATTGTGATATTCTCCATGGGAATAGTACTCATTCCCCTGTTCATTGCAGTAGATGTTTACATGCTCGTTGTAGTAATCATTCATATTCTCGTTTCCCATGTTCTCATTGTTGTAGTTTATATTCTTCAGATAGCTTCCACTGTATTCCAGGGCATACATGTTCTCTGTGTTGTATTGAACATCATTATCATCAACATACTGGGAATATACATTCTCTCCAGCATGCATATTATCTATCTGAGTAGCATGTGTATTTATGGGATCCTTGTACATCTTACTTTGCGATGTGCTTTCTACCTCCTCAACATACTTAGGATATCCCTGGTAGTAACCATAATATTGTTTAAAGTCATTAGCCCCATCCTCATTAATAGTACGCTTCTTAGGTGTGCTCTTTTGGTTGGTCTTCTTTACTTTAGCTCTCCTGTTCTGGAACCATATCTGTACAGCTCTTGGTGTCATCCCCAGCTGATCTCCAAGTTTCTTCCTAAGCTTTGCATCTGGCCTAATACATGTCTCAAAAGTCTTCTCTAATATCTCCAGCTGCTTCTTACTAGTCCTCTTCCTGTGTTTAATCTGAAATGGATCGTTGTCATTCATAAAGATTACATCATTATAATCGTTCTCTATTTTTTTCTTATAGTTCATAAATAGGGATGTTTTAAATTAAATAATTTATTTATTACAAATTAAGAAAAATTTATTTTTAAATTAGGAGGGGCAAATATAATTGGATGTCTATATGAAATCTGGATCTGAGAGGGAGAGATACATTGGGATGCTAATGCATACGACTTATTAAGCTAAAATGTTGAGGTATAAATATAAAAATAGTTTTGAATGTCTAAAAAAGGTGAATGTTCTTCTATGATTGTTTTATTGTGTAGGAGATGTTTAGTATCTAATAATTATATTTTTAATTAATTTATAAGCTTTTTTAATTGTCTAGCTCTTCTTACCAAAATTATTTTCTATGAGAATTTTAAGAAATGGATCTACTTTAAAAATGTTATGTTCTAGTGATAAAAATGATAATGATGTACAAAATTAATGATTTAATTATCTGCTGTTTAACAATAAAGTACTGGATTTTTTTATTTTAAGATAAGAGCTAAGCAATTCAATTTAATTTCTGCATATGTCTCTATAAATTCTTATATTTAGAAATTAGTTATGAATTTAAGAGATGAACATGTAAATTTAAATAAAAAAGGTTTAGGATCGTTTAAGATTTATATTTTATTTTAAATAAATAATAAAAAAAATATGATTTAATGTGTTTCAGTATTATAAACAAAAAATACGACTAGGATAGCATAAAAATATATTTAAAAGTATTTATGCAGAAAACATTCTATAAATAAAATTTATTATAGGTAGAGAGATTTTTTATTATGGATTTCTATAATCAACAAAGTATTTTTTATTTAAAGAAACTAACTTAACATTTTATTTTACTTAAGAATTAAAAGAAACAGAATAAAAATTTTCTTTTTGTTTGTATTTCTAAATGATACAAGAATTGAAATATGTCAAACATATCATAAATAAGATAAATCAAAAGATATTGGAGATATCTGATATTAGAAACATGTTATCTTTCTTAAGAATATAAAAATATAGATGATAAATAAAAATTAATTATTTATTTTGATTTAAGATATGGGATTCCATCAAATCACACCTAGTAATTAATTTCTTAAGAATAAAAAACTTTTGATCATGTACAGCATAAAAAGAAAAGTTTATACATAAATATTATTTTTTGATAACTTATTACAGGATAAAATAACTTATTGAGATGAATATAAGAAGATCATGATAATTTAAAAAAAATAAAGACAGAACTGTAAATTAATAAAAGATTATAATCCTAGAAAGTATAATATTTTTAATAACATATTTTTTATTTATTTTATGAAGATTAGATAACAAATTAAAATGTCTTAGAAGCATTTATAAAGTTGAGATACACACATTCTAAAAAATATTATAATAAATCTAGTTTATTAACTTTTATATGTTAGAAATTAAAAAAGACTTTGATTAGAAGTTAATAGAAGGTAAAGCCGCTAAGTTTTAATTTAGCAAAGGAAAGATAAGCTATAATAAAATATAATTTATATTAAAATTATACTTACTTTTGAATAATTACGTAGCAGTTAAATTCTAAATCTGTAGTAATTCCTTATGTGATGACTTAGGATGGATTGGTGATTAGTTACCATAAACAATACAGAATGAGTTAAAATTAGACAGTGGAATTGGAGCTCTTCACAATTCATGATACTTAAAATAACTCTAGAAAGCTTTACAATGGTTGGTTGCAGAAAACTTGCCCGAGATGCGCTCTTTTGAATCAGCACATGATGTGGCCACTATTGATGTGAACATGGAGAATACGTTTAAATCTAACTCCAACAATAGAGAGTAGATTTTAATACATCATTATACCCAAATAAAACATTTTTATTTATATTAAAACTTATAATTTTATCCTTAATTAATATAAATTTAACTTTTAGATATAATAAGCATTCTTTCTATTGTATCTCTTTTTTTTATCCGGAATAAGCTTAAAGAAATCTTTATTAAGACTTATGCCGACTAACCTTCATTCATCCCGACCTGTTGTTGTAGATTTCATATTCACCTAAACTTATTCCTTTAAGTAGAAAAAACATATCCATTAAGCTTTGATTCCTGGAATTTAAACCACTATCTGTCTTAATTCATCCCAGAAAATTTAAACCACAATAAAACATATTAAAGGATGTGATTAGAGACCCTTGGGGAGAGTGTAACCGTATTGGGATAATCATTAAATATCATCCACTGGTTACAAGCACATCCTTTTAAGTTTACCAACTCGTTTAACTGGATTTGAGTCTTCCATCTGTTTCAAGCGGTACGTGCATCTCACATAGGGAGCTTGCAAGAATTTTTGGTTGATGGTAGATTTTGGGCTCTATTTTTTGAAAAAAATTTAACTCCTAAAAGCTACCATAAACCAAAATTTTGAGCAAGGAAACAGTATGGATTATAAGTGCTATCTACAGATGGACGAAAAGAATCGCATTAAAAGTCACTCAAAGAAGGCGTAGTAGCGATTGTATTTCTTTTTTTAGAGATTTCTTAAATCCAGGCATTCATGTTGTGACAGACTGCTGGTGAGGATGTATACAATTGTGTAATAAACGTTATGTTCATAACACTATAAATCATAAATTACACTTTGTAGATACTGATAATCCATTAGATACATACTCAGACGATAGAAAGACTATGGGAGGATTTTAAAAGAACTTGTGTCAACACCTATGATTCTTCTTCTATCGTAAAAGCAGCAAACAGATGTGTTTTTAGTAAAAATACGGGATTAGTTAACGTTTCTACAAAGTTTGTGACATATTTATCATTAAATACTTAGTTTTTTTTCGAAAAATAGGGACCCAAAAACTACCAATTATACGAATTTTCTTCTTATTTAGTTTAGTCTTTTCTTTTCGAGTGACAAGTTACACTTTGAAAGTTTTTAAGCCCTCATAAGGATTTAACCCTGTACTTTATCCTTTTAGACTAGTAGACCACCGACTGAGATATGGAACTCTAGTAAAATATATTAAACACTAAATGTCTATAAAAATAATTAATACCACAACCTGGTTGGTGGTATTCACATAAAAGCATACCTATAGGATATATTAATAAAATAAAAAAGTTATATTACAAACAGAACATATGAAACTAGGAAAACACAACATAAGAGTTTAAATCTTGTAGTATTTAGAAAAACAGAGGTCTTAAAGAATACTTATGGAATTTACATATAAATATTGCAAAATTTAAATACAAAAACTCTTGTAAATTTGATTAGAAAACATTTTTACATTGATTTATTAATAATAATTGATGGATATCTATTTATCAAATCCTATACGTAAAATATTTTTAAACAAGCGATTTATTTGCATAGTTTTTTTTAAATAACGTTGAGACTTTTTGTATCTGTTTATTTTGAAAATAATTAGAAAGATATCAGTGTCTGTATTGAAAAAATTCGGATCAAGTCCGTCGCGACAGCCGAAAAAAAAATCCGGCTGGTGCGACGGCCCTTCAGAAATTTTTTTAAAAATATATATATTTTACCCCTATGAATTTTAACAAAGTACCAAAAAGAACAAATGATGAGATTTTTATGTCTGTAAGGTCATCAATTGCTTATCTTATGGATGAAAATTTGATTAAAATAAAAAAAAGTGTCAAATACGCAGCGGAGTCATGCTTATAGTGGACGATATTACTTACAATGATAAAAAGATTTACAGATGCTCTAATATGAAATGCGGGAAACGGGAGTCGTTGTTTAATATTTTATCATATCTGTAGTGAGAAAGCCAATAAAAGATAAGTTGTTGGCTATCTATGAATATCTAGCACGCGATTATGAAAAAAAAGTTCTTAACGATTGCGGAATGGCTAAAAGACATATTAGAAGTTAAAAAAGAGTCTTGTTGAGTACTTTAGAATTAAAAATAACTCTTACAAGAACATTATGATAGGAGGGAAGTATAGCGTTCAAATAGATGAGAGAGTTATTCATAAGGGAACTTTTATTAAATCGCCCTCGAAATTATATGACGATATTCCAGGATTGACTTGGTTGGTAGGGCTGATAGAAGAACATACAGGAAGAATGTGTATTGGAATCGTTAGTAATCGAAAGTCTGAAACTCTATCAGAATTGATTAGAAAACACGTTTTTATAGGTTCGTTTATTATTACTGATGGGTATCCATCTTATCCAAAGGCAATTGAAGAAGAATATTGCATTTATGAAATCGTTAATCACAGTATAGAATTTAAAATAAAAATGGATTTAATATTAACAACATTGTGAATTTATGGTCTGTAATAAGATACAAAGAAATTAGAGGGAAGGAGTAATAAAGTCGGCAGTATCTGCATTCTCAGAAGAGTTTATTTTTAGGTATTATAATCTTAAATCTAATAGTTTTGGTGAAATAGGACCAATTTGGTATGAAATACTAAGTTTTTTTTTATTGAGAATAAAATATGATAATATTTTTTTTCTTTTTTTTATTTATTTTTCCAATGTAAGGGCCCCCCTTACCTCCGGCTGGTGCGGCGGCCTTGGGCCAAAAATTTTATCTATAGATAAAGAATCCCATAGTCAAGTCGATGATCTACTGGTCCGAGAAGATAATGGTGATGAGTTTGAATCCTCGTGACTCAAAAACTTTAAGGTGGGGAACTTTTCAGTTAAAAAAGGGGGCCTGGGCTATGTAGGATGAAAGATACTTCGGGATGCCTATCTGAAACTGCGCAAATCATTCGAAACAGGTGAGGGGCTTAAGTTCAATTAAACGAATTAGTAGTGTAAGAGGATGTGCTTTCAACCAGTGGATGATATAAAATGACTATATCAGTACGATGCTGCTCTCCCCCCCCCGGGTTCTAACCACCCTAGTAAATACTCCCTATTGTGATCTACATGTTCGGCATGGATTAGGGCAAAGCTAGTGTTTTAATTCTTCTGAAATCATAGTCCAATGGGTATGATTGTATCCATCGCATATGGCTTTTTTAAAAGGTGGGTTTAGTAAATAAGAACCTCATAATATACAGGTGGGAATGAATCGCAATTATCCACGATAGTCTCTATAAAGAATTCTCTATCTGTGATGCATAAAAAAATATCAATACCCACCACCTATAAAAATGTTTAAAAGGTTTTTATTTAAACATTTATTATTTTCCATCCCCTCCTTCAATTATTTGGTTAATAATTTTTTAAAGGGAAAACTCAATTGCGTATCAATCTAAAACCTGATAATTTAAATATTAATTGTTTGTTTAGCATGAAATGAAGTTTTTTTATCTAAAATAACCAATAAACGATTATTTTTATTATTTTTTTATCGTTTTTTTAGGTACCACAGGTGGGGAGAAATCTTCATAGAGACTTTCGTGGTTGAACTGTGGTTCAGTTCCACTCCAGTACTGTGAGATTCTTACTCACTAAAACTCCCTCCTATTGATAGCCTGGTGCGGCAAGCACAATCATGCCCATTGAGCTTTGATTCCAGGGGAATGAGACCACTAGCCTTGCCCAAATCCGTGACCACACCACGGATCCACAGTAGACAGTATTAACGGGCATGGTTAGAGAACCCTGGGAAAAAGCATCATAGTACTGATCTAATTGGTCCCTATCTTTCACTGATTGCAAGCCCATACTCTTACACTACCAACTCGTTTAATTGGACTCAGGTCCCCCATCTGCCTCTAGGGATGTGCGCAGTTTCCGATAGGACAGTCCGCGAGACCTTTCAACCCTACTTAGTCTAGTCCTTCTTTAATTATCTTTCAGAATCCACCTGAAAGTGTGCTTCACCTTTAGTCCATGATGCCTAAATTAACAGGACTTGTCATACTTAGTGGATACTAAGGATCAGCGTGCATTTGCATTTCTAGAGACATCCCCCTGTGCTGGTCACAGATTTCAGGCAGGTCAAATTAAAAACCTCTAAGAGGACTATCATTGTTGATAAGACCCTCCATACTCCTGAAGGAGGCGAATACTTTAAAAGGGGCGAAGGTATTCGAACCCTATATCATCATCCTAATGGATGAAGGGTAATTCCATTATACCACACCACCTTTGTTCGATATATCTTAGCTCACTGTAAAAACAGCTACCCCGCTCTCAGCAACGTGGAGGCCTCTATCATATGAGAGCTTTTTTGATCGTTAGAAGATGTACGGTCATTCATTAACTTTAACTACAATCTCTACAAAAAATAATGTCAAAAGTAAAAAATAAATTTAAATTATAAATCTAAAAGAAATTTAATATATACTATTGTTGCTAAAGAAATCCAGTAGATCATCGAAATTAAACTGCCTATCTTCAATGTAGCTTTTCCCATTAAAAGGTACTTCTTCTTCTAAAGAAGTTGTAATTTTAAATAATTTAATCTCATGTGATATTTTCTTGCGTTGTCTTTTACATTCTAGCTTTTTAAAATAGTTTAACTTCTCTCTAAATTCATAATTTCTAATATTATGATTGAGAAGCAAAAATTTCTGTGTAGATATCTTTTTTCGTGTACCTTTGGTTATCACTTATTATTCTGATGTTGTGATTATTATTGAATAGTTTGATAATCAAACAAATAACAAAATAACATTGACCTGTTGGATCCAATATAAAGTTGATTAAGAATAATATAATCCTAAAGACAATATTAATATCTCTAACCTCAACATTATTTTCTGTTTTATCTGCATCATATTGTTTAGCAACTTGCTTATCGACTTTTTGATTTTTTTTTTATTTATCTGACTAGTATTTACTTTTAGATAACTCATTTGTTTATTTATTAATTTATTTGTTTTTATAGTTTATGTTTCATGTAAAATGAATTATAAACGTATAAATTAAATTATTTAGCTTATTTATACCATCATTCCTAACATATTTAATTAATTTTGGATGAATAGTTCATTGTTTCTGTCTGAAGATTGTAAATTTATTATTCTTTTATTTGTTTTACCATTCTCGAATTGAAAGGGTTTTTTTGATTATATTTTAACATAAGTATAGATCTTAAATCTTAAATACGCCTCAAACTGCCGAACCGACCGTTACACAGACCTTTAGGAACATGTTTAAAAAAATAAATTTTTAGAATCCATATGAATTTTGACAGAATACCAAGAACAAAACGAATGATGAAATGTTTTCTTTGTAAAAGCATCATTTGACTATCTTGTTGATGAAAATCTATGAAAAATGAAAAAATGTTTGTGATTTCGTTTTAATCATAAAAATTGCTAAAGGTTCTAGCTACATTGACAAGCAAATCTACAGATGTTTTTATGATGTGCAGAAAAAAATTGAGACTCTTTAATAAATCGATTATGTCTATAGTACAAAATGCTGTAAACAACAAATTACATATTATCTATAAGTATATTCGGCGCCTGATTTAAAAAAGGAAGGATTACATATTATCTGAATCTGAAATGCCTAAGTACACGCATCAAAAATTAAAAAAAGTCCTATTGAATACTTTTAAATGAAAAATAAGATTTACCAAAATACTATGATAGATGGAAATTATTCTGTCCAGGTTGATGAGACAGTTATCTGCAAAGAGTCTTTATTAAGTCTCCATCTGATTTACATATGATGAATTGCTGGAATTAATATGGCTAGTTGGGTTAATTTAAGACACATCAGTAGAATGTATATTGAAATTGTAGAAAATTGTGCGTAATTTTTGACAAAGCTGATAAGAAAGCATGTTTTTATCGGGACATTGATAATAACTGATGGATATCTATCTTATCCAAAAACAGTTCAAGACGCTCTTTATGCCCATGAAATTCTAAATTAAAGCACCAGGTTTAGAAATAAGGATGGATCGGCACTAATAATGTTGGAAATTTGAGGTCCTTAATAAGATATAAAGACATTAAAGGAAAATGAATCAAAAAGTTAGAGGTAAATGCATTTTTAGAAGAATTTATTTTCAGATACTATAATCTTAAATATAACTGTTATGTAATAATGGATCATTCAAGCTTAATGATCTATTATTCCTTTTGTTTCATGATCACCTCATGTTTGTTTGTTTATATTTTAATATATCAATATTTAAAATATAAATACTTTAATCCCAAATGAAGGGATGTCTAGAAACAACAAACTCTTTTCTACTAAATCTTGTTCTTCTAAACCTCTACATAACAATAACAACTTTAGAAACATAGGTTTAATTTGATACAAAATTGCAAATCCTTTTATTAAAAATAAATTATCTTAATTTTTTTTTCTACTTTTCTCCTTATTTTAAGCATATATTTTGTTATGAAGGTCCCCCTTTACCTCCGGTTAGTGGGACTGCCTTGACCCAACCATAGCTTGTGCTATGTCAATCATGGGTACAAATAACTATCAAATTTAATTTTTTGCCTATCATAAACAGGAAAATAGTGGTAAATTATTCGGTCTAAACCTTTATATTGATAACACATTTATTTTAAAATAGCGAAATGTCTTAACTTATTCAAACTAAAACTCGCACATAATAAAAATCATTGTTTAATCTGGAATTTTCCTCATTTTTTTTATCTTTAACTTTTTTTTTAGGTTTAATTTTATACTATCACATCAATTATTTTTCTGTAAATATATTATGCCACTTAGTTTACAGACCATCCTATGTAAATAAAAAATGTAAATCCGCAGAAATATTTGCACCTATATATTAAATTTGTCTTTTTTTAAAAAACATTGTGCTTGCATTGTTGACCTGTCTTTATTTGATTTAGGTATACTATAGTGTTATTCCTAGATTAAAACTAATTCTGTGCATGCAGCATGTAATAGATTGAGGTAAAATAAACTTTTTTTACTTATGCTTTTACAAGGTTATTATGGGGTAAAATAATAATTATGACCCCTCAAAGGTTCTTGAGTTTCTTAAGATTACATATATTACCTTATAGGTACGAATCTTTCTTTTTTAATTGATTTATTTAGTCTTTAAGTTCCTTGGAGAGTTTGTCTTGTGCAACTGCTTCGAAACAATGCATTTCCGGGCATTTAAAAAAGAGAGGATAATGGTGTCTGGAAGTGTTGTATATAAATATTTTAAATTTTTAACCTTATTTATGTTTTATCAAAGTCTTTTTTAAAAAAAATAAGTAGAAATTTACACTTGATAATTTTTACGCTCTCATATGAAAGAAGCCTCCACGTGGCTGAGAGCGGGGTAGCTGTTTTTACAGTGAGCTAAGATCTATCGAACTGATCGTATGAGAAGTTCAGTTTTGTTAGTTTTTCTACCAAAAACTAATCGGGGTCGAGCTACAACCCTGTATAATGTGCTTGAAAAGAGTGTGCCGTGTGTTGAACAACCCGTTAGGTCCAATGAACCATGTTCTACATCCGACAAACTCTCATATGATAGAGGCTACGCTGTAGCTGAGGGTGGAATTTCTGTTGATACAGAGGGTTGAGATCTATCGCACGAGGCACTGCAGCTAGATTGTATCTAACTTGTTCTAGTGAATGTGCTGAGTGTGGTTTTGATGGTTTTCCTATATAAATCAATCCAACTATTATGGTTTCTGTGGTCTTTTCCTTAAAAGCCACTACTAATGGTCTGGATTAAATTCCGAATGACCGATTTTAAGTCCTGAGGGAGGACGGCATGATGATGATGCTGCATCGCTGAGATACGGTGGTTCAAATCCTCTCTTAAAAGTATGAACGTCATCTCTTGTTGCTAAATGGGTCGAGCTTATGGCTTGTATTTCTTTGGTTTTTTGTCCCTTGTAAGCGAATGCCTGTTTTAAGGTATGCTGGAGTGTAGCTCTTTTTTGATGATTCTGTGGGTTTTTCTGTTGGTATGGCTGTAGAGTCTGCTTGTTGTCTAAGTAGAGGTTTTGCTGGGTGTCTGTGGTTCTCTTTTGGTCTTTCTTTCAATCTTTTTTATAGTATCATTAAATCATTTTTTTATTTATTTTTTGATAATTTTTACAGTGTATTCTAACAATGGTCTGCCAATTATGAGGTATAAAAAAGACTTGATTTTAAATATGAAACAAATAAACATTTTTTTAATCTTATAATTTGGAAAATATTGTCCACACTTAGCACCTTAAATTTTGTTGAAACTAGCAAAAGCTTTAGATAAAAGCAATAAAAGGTTTAAAAAAATAGGTTAGCTTTACATTTAGCTGAGTTTATTTAACAAGAGCGATTTAATGGAAAAGAGTTTTTAAAATATTCACGTGTATTTAACTAATATATGAATTATAAAAATTCTTTCGTTTTATTTGTTTTCTTTTTATTTTTATACTTTTTATATTTTTCCTGGGGGGAAAAAATACCATTGATCCAAAAATTACTATAATTATTTTTTAAGATTTACCTAGTTCTATAATTCCAATTTCTTTAACATATGGGTTTAAATTGGCTTGTATAAATTTTTATTAATTACTATTCTAAGATGAAGAATTCATACCATAAACCTAGTTAAGGTGTTACAGTATTTTCAGGAAGACGGCCTGAACGTAAAAATGCTTCTATGATGCTCGTCCCCCTGTGCCATTTAAAAACGGTATATGGTAAAAAATTTTATTTGCCATAATGTTCCTTGGGGTAAAAAATATAAATTTTATTTATATAAAATTTTTAAGCAAAAATTTTACATAATGTGGTAAAATAATACAACATAAGGTCTTTAATTTAATATAAATTGATGTTTATGTCTAGTTTTTAAGATTAAAAAAAATATTTATTTGTTTATCAATGTACAAAATTTGCATAATTTTTTTTGTAAATTTGTGTCAGATAATGCATTTATTTGTTTCTATTTGTTTATTAAAGAGTACACATTTTATCTCTAAATAAACATAATAGTTATAAAAGATATTTTATGTTGCGACAATTTGTTATCATACTACTTTTAAAATATTTTTTTTTTGTATGCTAAAGATAAAAAAACCTTTTGTTGAGACTTATGTGTTTAAGTTGTGGCTCTTATCAAACATATGCCGTGATATTTTTATTTTTATACTTATAAACTTTTTATTTGTCTTATTAAATGATTAGATTCCTTGTACTTTGATTCAAGTAAAACTAAGTTATTAACCTTCCTTTAATTTATTCCAAAACAGTAAGTTTATAAATATAAAACACTAACTACAAAGTTAAAGGCCAATAAAAAAACATCACATGCCAGTATTAACACTACATATCATTTACTAATTTTAAGCATACACTCCTATAATACAGCTCATTCGAAAAGACTTAAATTATGTGCGCAGCTTTAGATAAGTCTTTCTAAAGACCCCCTCTTACATTTTACTCAACCTTGATGAAATTTTATTTTCAGAGATCTGAAACCCCCAATAATATCTCCTACTTAAGTAGCTGTTTAAATGCTGATATCTGTTTATGATTAATTGTAAAAAATAAAAAGAATCATAATTGTTGATTATTTTAAAAATTTATACCCCCAATTTATATTGTCATGACCAATAAACTCAATTCAAATAACAATAATAAAATAATTCTGTTGATTAAGTTATTGCTTATTTTTTTGTACCTAAATAAATAATAAATTTTATTTACACTAAGTACCCCTAGTGATGGAAGATGACAGTTCTGAGGAGTATAACTCTACTGATAGTGGTATAGAATTTATAGAGTGTGATAAAAAAAGCTATTTAAATGTCCATGATAAACAATTTACCAATGAAAGTGCCGATATAGAAATTTTAAATTTAGATACCTGCATGAGAAATGAGGTGATTTCTTTACTTAATATTAATCTTAAAAAAAGTAGAAAATATATTTCTTCTACTTACAAGGATCTCTTAAATAAACAATATAGCACTTGTAATATTTGCTATAATGATTTCTTGCCTGGAAATAAAGTTATTACTTTAAAGTGTTCACATTATTTTCATACAAAATGTATTATTCCCTGGATAAAGAAACATATGGCATGTCCTTGTTGTAGAAAAGATATTAAATGATAAACCTAAAGATATTTTAAGTAAATAGTATACATGGATAGTTTTGAATTATTCATAAAATAAATTCATTTAATATTGTGTGCTTTTTTTACAAATTCTTCATAGTTCCTGTCTAGAAGATCTCCTGCTTCCTTATTTAAACAGTTCTTGAATGAAAGCTCCTCAATTATAACAATAAGACTTACGAAAATATTCTCAATTCCATAGCTACAACTCCAACCTTCTCGTAGTATTTCTAAACAAACATTTCCTTTTTCATCGATATTTGGATGAAAAATCTTGTTATTGGAGTAAACCTTAGGGGACTCAAACGGATATTTTTTTGTTATTTTTATGACAAGTATTAATCTTCTGTTCTTATATACTCCTCTTTGGACATTTATAGAATATGCGATTCCCAGTATAAATTTATCATCGTTTATTTTTTCAATTTTAAATTCTGTATTTTCTATCTTTACAATTTCTTTTATCTCATTTTCTATTCTAAAGATAGCAAAACTATTTTCTGATCCCATAGGGCATAACTTAGAATTTGAAATATATATTTTAGTAATCTATGATAAATAGAGTCAAGTAATAATAATTAAAATTTTTGGTAACATTTTGATTTATACATTAATTATACTTCTTATAACTTTATACGCCGGTTCTGCAAGAATACAAGATTTTTTTTTTTTTGTTTTGCGTTAAAATCAAAACAAAATATAATGTTTACGAAAGTTTACAAAATTTATGCTATTTTCTTCAAGTGCTTATTGAATGTAAAAAAGCCATTATGTAGTTACACAGGTTTTAACCGGTAGATACGATGCGACGTACAGTATGTTAAATTACAAATTGCATAAAATTTAGTTAGAAATTGTCGGTTAATAAATTGTTATTCTATAAGAATTTTTGGTGAAGTATGTGAGTCGAATTTTAAAAATTCTAGCGAAATACCCATCTAAAATAGGTTTTACTTAATTTGACAAGCAGATTTATTTTTTAAAAAAATTATTATTTTAGTATGAAAGTTGGTATGTCTTGCAAATCACTTTAATATATATAACTAGCAAAGCTACCTGTTCAAAGAACAGGATCTCCTGTTTACACTGTCGTTTCAAATCTGGGTATACAATTTATATTTACTTTTATTTTATGTAAGAACCAACAAATTAAGAATTTGACAAACATAATTTTTATAAAAAATGAAATCCCTTAAATGAAACCAAAAATAGTTAGAGTGTAAGTTAAAGCATCTAAAAAATATATTTCAACGCAAAAATACAAATAATTTAATTTATTAATCATTAAAATAACATTTTTTGAATACATTTTTCTTAAGTTTTTTAAAATAGGGGTTAAAAATTAAATGTTAAATCCTTTTATTAATATGATAATAAAACTCTTTAATTAAACAAATAAAAAAGCAGAAGCAAAAACACAGAGTATAAAGTAAGTGAGCATCAGCTCCAGCATAGTGGGATCACCATAGCTTTCAGGGGGAAAAAGGGAATTTATTATAAATACAATAAAATAAATATAAAGACAATGGCATAAGAAGCGAGTTTCTAATACCATTGACGAATGCTGCGGGATTCAGTAGCTTACCAACCCCATCCTCTCTTTTTTACGATAGATCTTAGCTCACTGTATTAACAGCTCCCCGCTCTCAGCCACGTGGAGGCCTCTATCATATGAGAGCCTTGCAAAGCACTTTTATTTTAAAAATAATTTTTATTTAAACCCCTGTTAAGCAGACTATTTAAAAATTTAAATAAATAAACCTTAACTTACAATATATCTTTAATTTACAGGATTCCTTTTTATTTGCTATTTTTCTAAAAAGTTAAACCCCTCCCTCATTCATAGTTTTTAATAATAAGTTATAGATATACGAGATAAATCAACAATAACTGCAATGTCTTTAATTTTAACAGCATTATTGTTCAAAAGGTTTTGAACAGTTTCATAGGGGTAAGAAGTATTTTTGTTTTTCTTGACATATATTAAGCATTAAATAGAATGAAAAATTGCAGAGATGAGAGCATTTAAATGCAAAAATGGGGTAATAAAAATGTTATCCTTGTAATTAAAAGCAATATATTCTTGAGTAAAATAAAGGATAAGTGGGAGTATCAAACAGGAAAAAATATTAAAAGCGTAAAATAGACGAAACATAATAAAGCTTTAATAAATGGATAAGTTGTTTATCAACTAGATTCCCTTATATATTTTTAAAAATTTATTATCTAAAAATCTTTCTCTCCATATAAACTTCGAAAAAATAATAATCCAAATCGTTTTTATTAATACAATTTATTTTTATCCATGTGTAGTAGACTACATCTTACTTATTTTTTATTTATCTATTTCCCCTCCATTTTTTGTAAAACAAATAATTTAATTGGCTGGGTTTCCCTCCTAAAATTATATAAACAGTTTTGGATGGAAGGGATACAAGCAACTATGAATAAATATTTATTAGATACAATTGAATATTATCTAGTTACAGGTCGAGCTCCGCGGGCTTACGACACCATGATTCATGTTTTTTTATAATACTCATATATTGAGCATATAACCATTTTCTTGATTTAAATATTGGAAGGATAGTTAACTGTAGTTTTAAAACCTAATTTACCTATTTTAAAGTATGTAGGTCATTGATCAGAGTTGATTTCCGTTTTAGATAAGCATGTAT
>JAPMOR010032710.1:0-11599 GCA_026543865.1 Argiope aurantia | reverse complement strand
CCAGCTAAGTTTTTCATCTGGGTGTACCCTAAGATACTTAAAAAGTTCTTTTGTTTTATAGGGCGTTCTCTCAAACGATTGTAAGTTTTCCATGTAAACTCTCTTCTGATGTTGGAGTGTACTACAAAGTTGTCAATAAATGCTTGAAAGAACAAATTACCAGTCTTATTGGAGAATTTCCTCAGCTACCAAATTCCAAAAAATTGCAAGACCCTCAGGACACCCTTTTTTCTGGTCCCGATTGACTGTCTCCTGAGATGTTAATTCTTGAATACTTTCCAGCAGAATCAGTCACAAAAATGTCTGTTGATACTGCCAGCCGTCTACTTTGTCTAAACTTTCAAGAATGTCCTCGTATCTGTAGACTGTAGGATTCCCCGTTTATAGTATACTAGCCGCCTTTGGCGACCAGCCGGTTCGCCAGTATTACCGCTCGCTACAATTTTCAATTAAATATTTTAAGTAACTGGTCTCTTAATAGATTCTCAAACAAAGCATTTTTAATCTTCTAATTTTGATAGTCATACCAAACTTATACTTTTGTTTAGACCGTTTCGTTCAGTTTACTCTATATATTTTGCTAATTCGTTGTCATTTCCGGTAAAACGTCAACTTTAATTTAAAGTGAAAATGATGAAATTGCAATTAATATAAAGATATTTTTTAATAAAACCAAGCGTTTTATTTTATTTATCATCTTTATTGCTATTTATTTATTACTATTATTATTGAATATGAGTATTGCAAACAGAATATCTCGGTATTTAAGTCTTATGTGAACTACAAAATATTTTTGATAATTTATGTAATATCTCAAACAATAATTCAACAAAAATTTCTCAGATTTAGCATAAAATTCAGTTTTTATTTTTGCTTTCAAAAGGGTTGAAATGAAATCAATAATAATATTTTGTTCCGTATTATAAATATATTTCAAAAATTATGAAATTAAATTTAATGCAGTAAGGTATCATATTCTGAGAAATATTCTAGACACGCCAAATTTTAAATAAATGAATGAATGTTTCTATTTTCCACAATCAACTAAGACTTATTTATGAAGTTTTGAATGTTAAAAATTTAGAAAAACTCAACATTTTCATAATCTTAGGCCAATTAATCTTGAGAAACATGCGCGCTGATTGGCGTATTTTCTTTGAAACGATCGATGGAAAATCTAAAATTATCCTTTTTTTTTATTGAATAGTGATATTCAAATTTTCATAAATCAGTCAGTTTAAGTGATCGATTTAGTTTATTGGAAATTAACTCTTTTTATTTAAAATATTAGTGTTTCAAGAACATTTTGTTATTCGTGATTTCCACAGCAGAAGCTTTATGTAAAATCAAAAATTCGTTATTTATTAGAGCATTTATTGAATTAAGTAAAATATAATCATTTTCTATTTAAATCATTTTAGTATATCTGTTGTGTTCGTGCGTCAACAAAAATAGAATGCAGACAAACTTATTATGAAACTAAATCTTATTACATTGTAGATAATATTATCAAATTTACATAAACTTATTTTCATTCAAAATTCTAGCATCGTTTTTAAACAATAAATTAAAAGTTCCAAAAATATCACTGTTGCTAATCTGAATTTCACAACTATTTACAAAATAAAATTTATAATTATTAAAATAATCGTTTGCTACTTTTAAATAAAATATTTACGATTTATGTCGCAACAGATCTGTGTCTTACTAAAGGTTTACAAATTAGCTGTGTGGCCCTGATTTGAATGGATATCCTGTTCATATTAAAGAAAACTTACCTTAAAATAAAACTGATTTATTGGATTAATAATATAGAGAGTGTAAAAGATCATAAAATAATTTTTCTTGAATTTATTTTTTAGAAAAAGTAATATTTCATATTTGTTTCATTTCCTAAAGACACATGACGAAAATTATATTTTTGCAGATTTTATTTCCAAAAAGATTTAATTTATTTTTAATTGGTGCTTTAATCAATGTGATGGCAACACTTTGAAAAAAGCTATTTTTTTCCCAGGAATGCGAAACGTTTATTTTTATTTTCTACGAAAGGAATTGTTGAAAAATAGAGTTAAAATATTTATTTAAAAATTCATTAAAAACAGAAATTTAATTTTAAGATTAAAACATTGGTGCCATTTAAAAGATAAATTTTTGATCTTAAACTTGATGTAAAAATCTTTTTTGTGCGGTAATATTTTCGGAAGTTATAGCAGAAACACGCCAAAATTTCGCTTAATTTTTTAATAAATACAATTCTAATTAAAAATTCGAAAAAATAACCCCCAGGTGCACATTCCCGGCCTCCAAGGTATACACGTTCCAAATTTGGTAGCTGTAGGTTGAATGGTCTGGTCTGTAGAGCGCCAACACACACACACACACACACACATTGAGCTTTATTATAAGTATAGATATAGTGCGCTATAACAGCATTAGTATTTTTTTTAAAAAATTGTATTTTACTTCAAATGTTTTTTGAATAGCTGATTCCTCTAACTGTCCTTTCTGAAAATGTATTCATGTCCACTGAGGCATTTTGAAAATTTGAAATAGTACATAAATATCTGAGTCTTTAATTTTCCCATGAACTCTTCTTAGTAATGGAATCAGTGAAATCGGGTTGTAAGAAGAGGTTTGATCCAGATATTTTCAGATTTTTTAAAGAAAAGTTTGTTGTTGTCTCTTTCAGGGTATTAGGTATAAACATAGGTTCCAGCATTTGTTGAAAAAAACTAGTAGGACTCATGGGAACCTTTTATGCATTGTTTTAAGTATCAGGTTATCTATGCCATCCATGTTCGAAGCTTTTTCAGAAAAGAATTGTTTGATAACCTAAATGACTTTCCGCTAAAAATATTGTGGATGATATGGTTGGTTTTGTGGTGTTTTAGGGCGCAAAAGCCATACCTGGCCATACTGCGCCAAGCAAAAAGTTAAAAAAGAACTCAGTTAAAATAAGAAAGTTCGAAAAGGGAGACAATTCCATACAGCATGATCAAAAGATAATGAAACCATACGTAAAACTTGAGCAGGTAATAAAATACAGAAAGCAGGTGGTAATTGTTTAAAAAGAAATAAATATAAACAATGCATAAAACATTAAAATACAAGTTGAATGATAGGTCAGATGTTAAATACAATGGTAAAATGTGCTAAATCCGATGTAAAAACCCAATAGATCTCAAAAAGTTAAAAATATTTGGGTGGTGCTTTTCACCCACTAAGTCGTGAAGATTCAATGATGTTGAATTAAAAAAGAGAATACGATAGGAGTTAAAATTTGGACACTCATTTAAAATATGCTTCACACTAAGGTCGACATGACATCGAGAACAAACCGGTG
Organism: Argiope aurantia; assembly: GCA_026543865.1. Taxonomy (NCBI): domain Eukaryota; kingdom Metazoa; phylum Arthropoda; class Arachnida; order Araneae; family Araneidae; genus Argiope; species Argiope aurantia. Next base: position 8,253 of record JAPMOR010032710.1, on the reverse strand, counting down.
GTCTCTCTCCGAGAAAAAGATGTCGATGCGTAAACCGAGTATGCCCTATGCGAAGGCGTGTCGATTTAACATCAGGGCCACGCATAGGCAAAACTGACCACATGCAAATAGAAGGCTTAATAACGTGCAGTTTATTATGGATATGTTTGTCCCATGTCTCTTGCCACAAAAAGAAAATATATTTCGCAATTGATTTTTGAATATCGTAGTAAGGTAGTTAGTTCATAATGAAAAAAGGTAGATGCAGTTTTAGCAGCGTGATCGGCCTGTTCATTTCCAACGATTCCAACGTGACTAGGGATCCAACAAAATAAAATGTTAAAGCCCCTATGATGGAGAGTCTGCAAGAGTCCCAAGATCTTAATAGCAAGTGGATGAAATTTAAAATGATGGAGTACTTCTAAAGAACTCATACTGTCCGTATAAATGCAAAATTGTCGTTGAGAGGCAAGGGCAATCTTTTGTATAGCCCAGAAAATCGCCAGCAACTTCACAGATAAAACTGAAAATGATGCATGAATACGGAAACTGTGTATTTCGTCACCAAAGACGACACTACATCCAAAATATCCGTCCGACCTTGAACCGTCGCTAAATATTGGAAAATAGGAGGCATACTGTGAACTATGAGAATTAAAAAGTTGTTGGAAATTAATTGGAGCAGTTGTTGCTTTATTAAATTCTGAGAAACAATTCAAAAAGGAAAACTGAGGAATTTTCCAAGGTGAAAATATTTGAAAATCTATTGGCTGGACATCAGAAAACTGGAACCCTGAATCATGAAGTACGCTTTTGATTCTCTCACAAAAAGAAAGAATATGAGATGGGTGAGCATTGTAAACTCTTTTAAGGGAAGCAAGAATGGTCATATGAATTACAGGATGATTTTGGAGAGACTGAGCTCGAAAGTAGTACTGCAGTGCAAGCTTCTTTCGGCGCAAAGACAAGGGAAGATGGTGACATATGACTTAAAGTCTTTCGATTGGCGATGTGCAGAAGGCCCCTGAACATATTCGGAGGGCGGAATGATGCACAGTATCCAGCCGACGTAATGCAGTAAGATTGACAGAACCATATACAAAACATCCGTAGTCTATCTGAGATAAAATTATGGCTTGATATAGACGGGTTAAAGACGTACGATCAGCACCTCAAGACGTACGAGAAAGTACCTTGAGGGTATTCAGAGATTTCTCGCACTTTTTCCGAAGGTATGTGATGTGCGAAAGGAAAGTGAGCTTCCGATTGAAAGGTATTCCCAGAAATCGTATTTCATTAACTACAGGTATTAAGTCATTGCGTATACGGACTGAGGGGTCAGGGTGAATGCCTCGCTTTCTGCAGAAATGCACTCATTTACTCTTTTCGGCAGAAAGAGTGTGCCCATTTTCATCACACCAAGCTACCAGTTTCTTAACGGCATTTTGCAGCTGCCGTTCAATTAAGTGCATATTACAGCCCTGGCAAGAAATCTGAAGATCGTCCACGTATAAGTTCCATTGGACAGTCGACGGGAATTGATTTAGAATGTCGCTAAAATGCATGATAAAAAGTGTGACACTGAGAACGCTTCCTTGTGGAACGCCCTCAGCTTGGATAAAAGGATCAGAATAAAATTTCCCCATGTGTACCTGAAAAGTACGAGATGATAAATTTTTTTTTATAAAAATTCGAAGGCTCCCTTTAAAACCCAAGTTAAAAAGTTTTCTAAGAATTCCAAAACGCCACGTACGATCATACGCCTTCTCTACATCAAAAAAAACATGAAGACAAGATGGTTTCGTCTCACAAAAGCGTTACGAATATTGGTCTCAAGTTGGACTATATTATCAATAGTGGATCGGCCTTTGCGGAATCCACTTAGCATTAATGGAATGTAAGCCCACTTCTCTAATTCGAACACTAGTCGGGCATTGACCATACGTTCAAGCGTCTTACAAAGGACACTAGTTAGCGCAATCGGTCTATAATGCAAAGAGTTAGCAGAATCTTTGCCAGGTTTCAGAATGGGTAACACGAGAGCTTCTTGTCACTGGTATGGGAAATTTTGCTCACTCCTGACTCTGTTAAGCAGATATAGGAGATAGGAGAGCGATATCTCATCTAAGTGGCGAAGCATATTATAAGTGACTGCATCTGGGCCAGGGCTGGTACCATGAGCTTGGGATAGTGCTTTTCTCAATTCAAACATTTTTAACTCGCAATTATATGGATGTGTGTATGCGGCTAGAAAATTCAAAGATAGTTTTTCTGCGAGATTTTTTCTATATATAAATTCAGGGTTATACCATTCGACAGCGGAAATCCGTGCAAATGTCTGTCCAAGAATATTGACAATATCTAGAGTATGTCTTATTCCTGGTTTTCAGTACAGGAAAAGAACACTCCTGATAAATTCCGTTAGCTGCCTTCACTTTTCTCCACAACTGCTGACTTGAGGTACGAGATGTGATTGAGGAAATATATTTTACCCATGATTCCATCTGGCTACAGCGACGAATGCGGCGTGCAAGGGCTTTAGCTCTTTTAAAAGCGATCAAGTTCTCTGTGGTTGGGTACCTTCTAAATTTGTTCCAAAGTCTCTTTTGGTTCTTGTAACTATTGCGATAGGCATCGTTCCACCGCGATCTACGGAATTTTCTCGGACGTGGTGAACTTTTAGGAATGGCATAATTAGCGGCATGTATTAAACATTCAGTGTCGTTTTGAACTGCTTCCATGATGTCTGGTACATTGACCATACTCTCAGTAATTTTGGCCAGTTGAGAAAACTTATGCCAGTCTGCCCGCTGGAATACAAAGCAAGGAAGACAATGAGTAGTTCCGCCTCTATCAGCATGGGAGACAATGATCGGGAAATGATCGCTATTATATATATTATCACTAACGGTAAAGGTCAATAATGGCAGAAGTTCAAGTGAGCATATTGCCAGATCAAGACTATGGAAGCTACGTGTGGGGTCATGGAAGTATGTTTTATCATCGTTATAAAGCAGACAGAGACAGTTATTAGAAATTAACTGCTCAATCTGCCGCCCACGAGAGTTTGTACTATCTGAACACCACAACGTGCTATGTGCGTTTAAGTCTCCAAGTAAATGGGGAAACATACTGTAAGCAATTCCATCAGAACCATAGCTAGTTTCATGTGCTTTATACAGGGTTTTCTTCCTCACAAACAGCTTTAAAATGCTATTATGTGCAAGGGATCTACGTACAGTAAAATTTAAATTAATTTCTTCTGCTCATTTTTTGTTCACTAGAAATTTAGGACTATACGAATCAATAGCTGAAACTTTTCCAAATGCTCGGCCATGAAAATTGGAAACTTCTACAGGTGAGGAATAAATTACATTTCCCAATTTCAACACAGGAAATGAAAATTCCGGATAGATTCCATTAGCTGCATTCACTTTCCTCCATAGTAGTTTTCTAGACGTAAAGTAAATGATGGATGAGACTTATTTAAGCCAGGATTCCCTCTGGCTCCGCCGACGAATGCAGCGAGCATAAGCTTTGGCTCGCTTAAATGCAACAAGATTTTATGTTGTTGGTTATCTGCAAAATTTGTTCCAAAACTGATTTTATTTCCTATAACTTTCGTGACAAGCCTTGTTCGACCATGGTATGCAGAATTTCCTTAGACTGGTCGAGCTTTTGGGGATACTTTTATTTGCAGATTTCATAATGCAATCCTGGACTATCCGTACTGCTGTCGAGATATCTGCTGTGTTAATCATATTTTCAGTAATTTTGGCCGGTTGTGAGAAAGAAGTCCAATTCGCATGCTGGAATAGGAAACGAGGTCGACCTTGAGTCGTACCACCACCATCAGCATGAGACACTTACAGGAAAATGTTCACTCTCCTGTAAATTGTTTCCAACTGTAAAATTTAGGAACGGTTAAAAAGCACTGGTGAACATGTGGCGACATCTAAACAGTGAAAGTTACGCGAGGGTTCGTGGAAGCAAGTTTTCTCTTCATTATTCAGCAGACAGATATCATTATTAGTAATGAACTTCTTAATATGTCGCCCTTGAGAATTTGTGCTATGAGAACCTCTCAACTTGCTATGGTCATTGAAATCACCAAGTAAGATAAATTTTGCTGGAAGTTGCTCGACTAAACTGTCAAGATATTTTTGACTAATTGAATCATTAGGTGGTAAATAAACGCAACAGACTGTAATTAATGTCCGTACATGTACTTGAACTGCCGCAGCCTTCAAATTGGTGTGGATTAAGAGAAGTGTGCTGGGAAAAGAATTGGAGGTCAGAATGCAAACGCCTCCAGAATTATGCGAATTACTGACCGAATCTTTCCGAACAGCATTATAACCCCGCAATTTAAGAGGCATGTTTGATTTCAAGAAAGTTTCTTGAAGACAGAAGCATGCTGGATGAAATTCGTTAAGAATGGTCCTAATTTCATTTAGGTGAGTGCCACGACAATTCCAAGAAAGGAAATGACCCATCAAGAAAGCGTTGCATGAGAGGTATTAGGAACATTCGTTAGAGTTGTCGATAAATCGCAACTGATTTGGATCTCATCCTCCTCTTCGGATGGATGTAGTGCGATAAGTTCGGGGGTTTTGGGCACGCTACTGAAAATAGACGATAGATCCTTTTGGACTATACCCTGATTCACATGTCCCAGAGCGACAGAGTTATGTAAACTTGATGCTTTCACCTTTTGGGAAAGATGTTTTTTAGAAACTCCACGTTCGAAAGCTTAAACTTGAATTATTTATTCGATTTCCGTTTGCGTCGAGCTATCTCAGGTTTTCCAGCTTCAGGAGCACTAGTTACGGACTTTTCAGTCTCTGAATCTGATTTCATAGGCGGCTTACTTTCATTGGTATTTTTAACATAATTTGTGTAAGAGCAATTTGCACAAAATTATTTTTGCAAAACGAAAGCATAAGTTACACCAGGTGTCGGTGTCTGGACATTAACTTTACGCCGAGCTTCAGAGTAAGAGGTATTTTCTTTATGTTTAACTGTTAGAATCTGTTTCTCCATCAACCAAAATATTCAAGATCTAGAAAATGAAGAGTGGTTGCCATTGCAATTAACACATTTTTCATCAGGGGAACACAGTGGCTTTCATGGCCTTTCACTGCACACCGAGTGCAAGTGAGAGTCCCAAGGCAGATGGGTTTCGAGTGTCCAAATCGTTGACACTGAAAGCACTGGAGAGGATTTGGTATATAAGGCCTCACGGTCAATCTCATATAGCCCACTTTTATTCGTTCTGGCAATTTAGGTCTATTAAATGTCAGAATAAAGTGTTTTGTAGGAAGGAGTTGTCCATCCCACCGAATTGTTATACGGCGTACATGCGTCACTCCTTCGGGTTTCAATTCTGCTGCAATTTTGTCCACTGTGTCGTTGAATAGCTAGCCACAGGTTATAAAGCCTTTTGAAGAATTAAGCGTCGTATGAGCGCTTACACTAACAGTTAAAGATGCTAATGCTTTCAGTTTAATTATTTACCTAGTTTGTTTGCGACTACCGACTTCTACAAGTAAGTCGCCAGAGCGAAGTTTCCGAGTTGATACAACTTCTCCAACTGCTCCGGTCATTGCTTTTTCTACTAGAAACGGTGATACACTGTTAAATGTTTCATTGTTTTCAGAAATGCGTTTCACAACAAAGAATTTATCAAAAGGTTTTTCAAAAATGTTAACATTCTTCTGTTGCCACTGAAGGGAGAAAGGTTTTTTTTTTGCCCATATGACATTGAAGGTAATTCGGGTCCAGCGGCACCACCCACCACGGAGCCCAACAAGGGATGGCAGTCACCGGCTCTGGGTTTCACCAACCTCGGTACTTGCCATTGTGCTGACCAGTACTTATACGCTCGGAGTCACCTCTGGCTTAACACAACACTTAACACCAACCCCAAGAGATGGACCTCTTCGCTTGATCCCTAGCAAGCAAACCACTTAAAGAGGCCAACTACCGACCGATTGATACACCAGGGATAACAGTGCACCACCCGTCTAATGGGTCGCCCCGCACGGTCAACACATGGGGTTTTTTCCTATAAATGAGAAGCAAGAAGCAAACAAAGCGGCGACAGCTTCTCATGGAGAGCTCCCTCGCTTGCCATCGAGGGAAAAAAATACAGCAGAGAGCAGAAGTCGTAGGGGAGAATGAACTGAAAGGGAGTAAAGATCCCTGGGTACCTCGGGATTGGGATTCCTGTACTCACCTATATTAGGTGATCCCCTGAGGAGGTCAGTATTTTTGGAAATGAAGATAATGAAATTGTTGATTTGTCAGAACCAATGAACAGCGATTCTGATGTAGAAATCTGTAATGAAATTCCTATTAAATCTTTTACTTTCTTTTGGAGCACTTTGCGGCGTTTGGAAATTGTGGAAACAAATTTAATACAGTAAGAGATAAATGGCGCAGCATTTTATCCTCTCCATAATGTCCCGTTTTTTTAAAGCAACACTAGGGCTATTTTTAAACAGACCTCGTAATTTTGAAAGAGATCAGATGACGAAGACGACACCTGAGTTAGCTCCCTTCTCCAAACTTCCACCTCAGCAGGAGGACATTTGTCCCAACGGATTTAAGGTGCATCAGACCCTCTTAGTCTTCGGTGAAATCGGACATTGAACGTGGAACCCTCCGGTTTCGAAGCCGAGACTTCACCAGGTCACCGAGACCCTTTTTTTTCTTTCTTGAAACCCAATATTATTCGACTTGTCTTGTCGAATAAAATTTTTGTTCCATGAAATTTGTTAAGTAGAAGCCCGACTGTGTCTGTAATACTAATCTAACAAAATGTTTTAATTGTATGAAAGGCTTCTGAATTGCAATAACAGATTAAGCAGATGATTTTAAAAAAACCATAAGCTGATTTTTTTAAAATTAAGTTTGAAATATTTTCTCTCTGCACTACAAATTTTGTCCACAAATACTGAAATATAATTAAAAAATATAAGAAAGTTTTTTAAAAAAATATTTTAAACGACAATTAATTAAATAGCTAATTTTTCATTATAAAAAGCTTAAAAATAAATTGGATCCCTAACATTCCTAATATACATTGTTAATCATTATTACTTCTAAATTTTTTCCTTGAATTTTGCTCATGCATTCTAGCAATAGCTCATTGCATATATTCTTGTTCGCAAATGCCAAAAAAATATTTCGTTTGTTCACGAAAAATTTACTTTTCCAGTCTGCATTTAATTATAAGTGAGGCATTTATGTTTCCATTTGGTCATCGTTAAATCACTAAATTGAATGAAATGAATTCTCAATATATAAATGTAAGTATAAAAGAAAAATTTAAAATAGAGATATTGAAAGTCTTAAAGTTTCTCAGCAATGGAGTAACTACAAATTCCTATATTTCTGAATCGTCTGGATTTATACTCGGAAAAAATTAATATCGATTGAAAAAAACTGCTCAGAGGCAATAGTCGAAAAGGAAAAACTTGAATTTTAAAGTAGCAATAAATATTTTTTCTATGACAATTTTCAAAGCAATTATTGTAGAAAAAAAAAGAGATAAAATTGTGGTTATTTCTAATAACCTGAAGACACTGCTGTCGTTAAGCATTTGCTTTAAGCATTTAGGTAATCACTACTTAAATGCCATTGAAAAGATTCATGTCAAATATTTGTATGAAACAAAATAAAATTGGAAGAAATAATTGCAGAGTAATTCAAAACCTTAATATTGCCCAATAAATTTATTTATGAATTTTCTTGTTTCTAAATTATCAGTATTACATTTTTTAAGAAATAAATAGCAATTTTTTTTAAAAAAAATTACAGACAAATGAAATTGCCATTGTTTAAAATGATTTTTAAAGATTTAATGATGGTGTGAATTTTTCTTTTAGTTTCTTTTGAAGTTTTTGTAGAAAAATGGTTCTACCTTTGTTGCCTCCTATTAAGTGACTGATTTGTGTCTGATTTTAGACATTAGTAAACTATTACTTTGGAGCAAATGAAATCTTATTAAAAATAGGTATTAAAGTAAAACAGAAATTAATAAACTAGGAATAGAAAAATTCAAAAATTCTAAGTTACCATTAATTTTAAAACATTTAAATTTTTAAAAATTAGTAGCGATTTAAGGAATTTTACAAATATGGAATTTTTATCAATAGAAAGGTAAAAATTTTATTTTTAAGAATGGTTTTAAGATATTTCTTGTAAGACTATGTATTTGCTCCAAAGTTATGGCAGAGAAGCAGCAAAATATTTATTATTTTGAAATTA
>JAPMOR010032682.1:0-23154 GCA_026543865.1 Argiope aurantia | reverse complement strand
GTTTTGGATATGTTGGAAATAACTTAGAAAAGTTACTAAATATATCATGTTTGTAACTTAATTGAAGAAAAACATGTTTGCCTTTCGGCAAATTCGAATCTTTAGTTCGGAATATCATAGCAAAGCAATATTTTATTCACCTGTTTTCTTTTCGACAATGTTGGCAACATGTAAAGAACGATTCTTGCATCACATTCCTCGCTATTTACAGATATTATGTCGGATTAAAAACATTGTTAAAATGTGTTTATCCGGCTAGGGAGATTAACTCAACTCTTCAGGTCGAATTTTCAAACGATTACAATATTTTCTATATTTCCTATACGAGAAAATAAAAATTAACTTTTCTGAAAAAGGATATGTTAAGTAACCTTTGTTTTGCTGTGCCGAATATAATTATTTATGCAGAGATAAATTATTAGATGTTAATTCGATTTTAATAAATATTGAATTAGTTTATAAATCCATACTAATAATGAAGATGAATATGTATATGTGTATGCTGGCGCTCTACAGGCCAGACTGTTTGACCTACAAATTTGGCACATATACCTTGGAGAGGAAATGTGCATCTCAGAGTGTTTTTTTTTAAACTTTAAATTAAAAAATAATCTAGATTCCGATGTTTTTTTTAACTAATTTCTAAAAAATATTCCTGCATAAAAATGATTTTTATGCCATTTTAAAGATCAAAAATTATCTTTTCAACGATGTTAGTTTAGTTGCGTTTTCTTTTTTTCGTTTTCTTTTTTCGTTTTCTTTTTTTCGTTCGTTTTCTTTTTTTTTCATCGTTTTCTTTTTTTCCCATCAAATATTTGATCGCGTGATTATCTTTCATTGTTGAAGTAAAAATATGTTTAAGACCTGCGTAATTTGTAGGATAAATAATAATAATAATAATTAAAAAAACGAAGTTGTGATACCATTAAATAGCCTCAGAGATGAACCGAACAAATTCCAATTCCATGATGTCATGGAGCTGTTCTTCAAAATTCAAATATAAAATGAACAGAACATATACAAACCTATTAAATAACAGCTTCAATGCTGTCAATTTGGCGCTATCATGGGCATGAAGGAAATCTAAACGATTTAACTTTTTCTGTAAAACAGACTAAAAAAAAAAATCGGACTAAAAAGAGAAATACCTTGCCCAATATCTGTCGCTGTAAACAACGATATCATGGGAAGATTGATCATTTCGATCAAAGGAAAGAAAGATACTAAATAGGAAGAACATCAAAAGAATAGCAAAGCTGCTGTATCTTATTTTTTTTATTTACCTTTGAATCGTAAATAGTTTTATGTTGTTGTAAATGAATGAAAGAGAACGAGAGAACGGTCCTCAATTAAAAGGAAAGGCTGCCCTACTAACTATTATAGTGTGCTTAGCCCTACTAACTATTATAGTGTGCTTAGCCCTACTAACTATTATAGTGTGTACTAACTATTATAGTGTGGAAAATCATATACAAAAGTTGGTTAAAATTATAGACGATAAAGGAAGTGTAGAACAAACGCCTAAGAAAGAGGAGCCTCTACATGACAGCAGAAGTTGAGGTATCCTTGTGCATTGCAATATCCTTCTCATCTTTCCATGGCAAATAATCACCGTTCAATTGAATTCTTTTCTTGGCTGTGAATGAAATATACTTCCCACCCCAGAATCCAAGTGAAAATTTGGATAAATAAAATATATCTCCTTACATATTTTTGTGTAATTGGTAATAAAACAGGGGGAAGAAAAAAAAAACCTGAGAGAAATTCAAAAGAAAAAATAAATGGCCCACTAAATGATTAACTGATATTAACTACAATATTTCCGGCTTATCAAGTGGTCGCCAAAGGCGGCTATCGGATAAATATGAAACTATAAAATGAAAAATATTGTATTAATCGAAGTAGAAAAATTTAAATATTTTAATCAAAAGGGAAAACATTTCTTTGATACTTTTTTCTATGTTTTGATGCATAATGCTATGAAGGGGCATCAAGTATTTTTAGTGCTAAATAGAGTAGCGAGAGAAAAAAAAAGTTTTTTGAGCATTGATTAATGAAGAAACCTCCTTTTGCTAAACAGAACAATACTATGAAAAAAATCAGAGAGATTGTGTTTTGTAAACGCACACACACACACAAAAGCTAAACAAATACAAATAAAATAAAAAAAATTAAAAAACTCTAGCGCGTCCAGACAAACCTAAATTTCCGCGTTGACCTAGATTTCATTAAGCATGGCCCCATCTGTCGCAAAACTGGGGCAGAGAAATTCGGAATCTTAACTAAAACCTTAAAACGAGGACGATCGATATACACTATCATCTTACTCCTTTTGCCACCCACAGTTTTACTGTGCTTCAGAGGCGCGACCTAATGAACTCAGAACAATGAAGAATGATGTGTTTCGCTTACTGGAAATTAGCTTTTATGAACGCGCGTTATCTACAAAGGGGGGAATTTATCTCAAATCGAATAAAGCAGTCTCTTTGATGAGATGGTTGACAAGAAACAGCATTATGACCTTCGACACAATTAAACTGCGCAGTTTGCATTTGTTAACCATCTTTCATAGGCAGTTTATGTCATATAATACATGGGGTGTGTGCACTAATTGTGATCCAATAACAAATCTGTAAACAGTTAGAGATAATCACATGCTTCCAGTTGGGAAAGGATGCTTTAAATGAATATAAATAATTATATTTTATGCTTAGTTTAGTTATATTTATGTCGCGTTTCCAAGCAATAAGAGGGAATTTTGGAATGGATTCCGAAATTTTGAGTCGTGGTCAGATGACAAAAGCACCACCCGAACGGTCTGACTTCTCTCCGAATTTCAGCTTCATATTAGCATTACAGAATTAGGAATCGATAAATTTCCTGTTCAACGTTTTTCAGCAGTTAATTGTCTCAAAGTAAATAAAATACAATTCTTACTGACATTTAGAGAATAAATTAAACTGACATTATGTTTTGAAGATATAAGCACGTTCTTCCCAAAATGACTAAATTTTTTGAAAGATCACATTTTTTATCATTTTTCTGCATTGTATTTATTTTATTACTTTCGCTTGTAGACTGTTTTAGACGAAGTATTAAAATTTTGAAAGTCCCATTTCGCCCGGTGCAAGCGATAAAATCGCCAAAAGTCATGCAATCGGCGCTACAAATCAATGATACAAAATATTTCCGTTGGTATCCTTTCACCGGCACATTTTTAAAGCTTCGTTTATTGATAAAGTTTGCTTGGCGAGATTTGCATTTTTATTAGTATTTTTTTTTAAGTGTATACTCGCGGAGACAGAGAGGTGTTAAGGAGAGTCCGCTTCCATCAGAAGCTATCTCCTGCATTTGCGAGAAGTTGGAGTAGTGGCTTAGCTTTTAGTGGATGCCATGGACTTTTACTGTTCCTTGCTAAGAGTTGGTAGTAGTACTGGCGCTGCTCTGCGTAGCAGAGCAGTCCCCTGGTGGAAAAGTGTATACTGTGTGTTGTCGCCAACAAAGTCTATTTGGCGACATTTGCGCCGGCAAAAATAAAAAAATACTAAAAATTCCAACCCTACATTTTTTTTTTGTGTGTGTCAGCGTGGGTTGTAAGCATGATAAAAATCGTCAAGAAATTTGAATCGGAGATTCTAATGAATTTTCAAGTTATGGATTTCCTTCAGTTGAGGGGGAAATAATCTTGCTTTTGGAATGATATCCGTCTCTGTGAACATGGTAATTCAAACGACGCAAATGGAAATTTTTTATGCATTCTTAGTACCAAAATTATAGATCTCTTTAAAATTTTAGATGAAATTTATCCTTGTAGAAATGCACTTGACAACTCAGGTAATACAATGAAATACATAGATGAAATTTGGCATATAGATTCATCACCATAGAATTTTAAACAATTTTCTCATAATTAAATTATTTTAGATAATTTAAACTTACACTCCCGTTTGAAAGTTCGCGATAGTTGATTTCAGACGGAATTTGGAACAACTTTGATATAGGTTCCTATTAGATATACTTTGTAATAGCGAGTAGCTAAGCATACCATTGAAAATACACTGCCAAGGCTTCTAAAACAAATTCCTGGTTACGATGATAAAATGACTAAATAAAAAAAAAAGTCGCTAGTTGATTGTATGCAAATTTTGAATCTTGATCAAACGACATAAATTGTACTGGAGGCTGTACTCATTCTCCAAACTTCTATATCATGTCACATTATACACAATAAATACTATATGTGTCAGTTAGGAATTAGCTTTGACTTTATATATAAGTATTTGAAACTGAAAAGAAAAGTTACTTTCAGGCTTCGTTAGACTTCAGTTACTAATATATAATTTCTTTATGCTTATGGAAAACAAAGGTACTTTTCAGTTAGCAGAGCGCAAGCGAAAAGTCGCCAAATAATTTATACCTGCTTCAACTTGCATACAAACCTAACATTAAAACTTTTTTTGTTAGGTTAGGACACAGCTCTAAATTATTTAGCGACCTTTTACTTGCGGCTGGCTAACCGAAAAGTGCCAAAACAAATTGTTTACTTTAATATAAACACTTAATATTTTGGTATTTGGGCATTAAAATAATCATCAGCGAGCTTAATATTATCCGTCTGCCACTGGCGAACAGTATCAAATTTTAGTTAAGGAAAAATCCATTTGCGTAGGAGTTTCGACGATTAATCGCTGTTATGCAATTACTGTGCAAGTGCAAATCTTTTTTCTAGAATCAGATGGGATTCATCATGAGATAAAACTTATAGAAATGGGTAAATATCCTCAAATATAGCTTTTACGACCAGAATGAAAATGTAATACGTTAAGTTTATATGAGTAGGTTACAACGAAAATTCTCACCTCACCGGCTAAGAAGCGCTGAAAAGAGTCGGGGGGCATCTGAATTTTGCTCAATGAAAAATAAAAAAAGCTTTTGATGCAAAACCTATTTTGTTTTATGCGTCTTATAGCTTTAAGAGCTTCAATGAGCTTTTGAAATTATAAATTATTTGCTTTGTAACGCTTAAAATTCACTTATGGCTAAAACTAATGCTGATGAAAAAAGTTCGTTTATTTGCTTTTACTCGTGTTTCCAAATAATTTGCAAAATTTTTTTTATACAAATATTTTCCAAAACAGAAATACATTACTGTAATAAATAAAGTGCATTTCTATTTAACTTCGTGCATTTATGTAGATAAAAATTTAATAAAAATAGAAATTTTAATTGGAAACAATTTGTTTGATTATCTTTTTTTTGTATTTTTCCTAATGAAAAATAAATTGTAATAAACATTTATTTATTTGCAAAAGACCATACATACTGTATTACAGAAAGACTAATTTTTCCATTTTAAAATTTTATCAAATTTTATTTTATAAAAAGACAGTTTCGAGAATTTTTTGGCAACCAACGTGAAGCTGTGATCTGATACGACCTAGACAGAAGAATTCAAAATTCATTTTGTTTAGACAAACTTATCAAGAGATGCGATGTAAAACCCCCGTTTCATCAAGAACTCTACTTCAAATTTTTGCTTTTCCGTGTTCGAAGTATAGGGAAAGTACTGTATCTTCGAAAAATTCGCACTCGCGATTTTGACCTTTCCTCATGTTTTAAACCTTCTTGAAACTGAAACAGAATTTCGAATTTAGGTCTGTCTGTCTTCGACAGATAACAAAAAACGCTTTCAGCTAAATTCGATAAAATTAAAGGATTAAGTGAAGATTAGTGTGCACCCGAGTTTGTCGCCAATATCGGAATGCTTTTCTAGCAACCCTAATGCTGTTTTGTTTACTACTTTTTGCAATGGTTGAGTTGTTCATAAACTACAACTACATTATGAAAAATGTTAAATTAAAAATATTAAAAAAATATCGATTAAAGATTTTAATTTTGTTCTTTATTATAATTAAAATTTATTAAATAAAGTAAGTTAAGCTTATAATTAATAGTTATTTTCTTCTTTCTTTTTTTTAATGTGAATATGAACAGAAAATATTTATTCTTTTGCAATTTCTAATTGTCAGTATGCGCTTTAAAAAATCGTCTGCATTCTCAATTTAAAAGACAGCTGCAATGGAATTCTTCGCAATTCAATTCTTTTGGCGTTCTAACGGTTGGTTCTCTTCATAATTTGTTATGTAGGGAGTATTTCGAACCTGTAGAATGGATGAAGGGTGAGTTAAATATGCATATAGATATATATATTTACGAGTTGATGAAGTTAGGAAAGGATGATTTTTAAAATTTTGTATTGAGAATGGTTTGATTGCTTCTTTCTCCGTTCTTTTCTTTTGGTTATGTATTGTTTCTGTTATCCACACAGTCTTTATGTTCAATGTGCTAGCGAAGCTACTAGGTTCCCTCTCCCGCTGCTAGTGAAGCCGTAGGATGTATTTTTTTAAAGTTAAAAAATTCTGCCTGGTGCCTTCTACAGATGCCGAAGGCACCGGGCAGTATGAAAAAAAAAAAAAAAAAAAACAATACTTATCAGTAAAAAGTCCTAATTATATGGCGGGAAATGGTAACCGTAACTGTTCCATCGAAGTATTTGTTTATTTTGTCCACCATCTTTATTGCCGACTTGGCATTGTTGGCGCAGCTGGGTGCACACTAAAATTCACTTTTACCAAATTAAATTCGATGCATGGTCTTTACATTAAATCTGTTGATTTCTATCAATTTTCACTGAAATCTATCCAGAGGAACTCTATCTGTACTGCAGTACGAACATAAATTAACACGATATCTACAAATCAAAGAGAAAGATTTGTGCACACAAATTTGGCATTTAAAGATTTCAAATTTTGAGCCAAATCCAGCAGAGTTGAACCTACGTTGGTCTTCTCTTTCACAAGGATGTAAAGGCAATAACTCAAAAACGCAGTTAAACAAATATGAAATTTGATATTTGATTTTATTATTGTAATTGTAGTTCAGTGTCCAATGTTAATTTCAATTGGTTGGAAATAAGGCAGGTATGACCGTAGTTTAACCCCTTGCTTGGCGCAATTTTCAAAAATCGCCAACTAGCCAACAACGGTTTTGCAAAATGTTCAAAAGCTAGGGAGCAGATGTCCAATCATAGCGCATAAAGGCGAAAGATAATAGATTTACCAATCTAGAGAAAACGGTGGTTGCCAGCTTTGGCGCGTTATCGAAACTTGGCGAAGAAGGGGGTTAAACTCCGGCTTACCGGTGTCTCAAGTAAAAAAAATTACGGGTACCATTAAAAGATATAATACATAGAAAATGGTTAAATGCCAGAAATTATCCACCAAAGACAGATTCAATAAAGATACTAAATTCACGCCAAATGCTTTGTAACTACTGTTCGCTGATGCCATGCAAGACATTTGACCAACAATTTTATTCAATAGGAGAGACATAGCTTAATGTAGAAGAATGCGAGATAATTTTTTGGAGACCATTTTTGCTGGTTCTTATAAGTGAAATTTTAATATTCATGAGAAAAATCAGACCCAAACTAGCGGGAAAGATTTTCCATAGACTTTCTCACATACTTCCAAATAAAAGTGGTATTCTTCTACCCTCAGTATAAAAATTGTGGAGAAAAATCATAAAAATTCGAAAATTCGTGGCGTTTATTTGCAGAGTTCCGCATATGAGCGTTTAGTGCAGAAAAGCGAGAACGCACTTTAGTTGATATTTGTCTATCGATTGAAAAGAAGATTTGACTGAGAAACTATAATTTTCACAACAAAATCACGAACCAAATTTCTTTTATCTAAGCCTTTGCGCTTTTGAGTTATGGCATTTATATGCATGCGAAAATGTAGAGCGACAAACGGACTATTGCTTGGCGGATTTGATTGAGATTTTGATACTGATAAATTAAGGTGGTATACCAAATTTTATCTAATTTTGTTCTTTGTGTTTTGTAATCATTGAATTTACATGTATTTGGACAAAGAGATAAACTTTATGTACATGGATTTCTTTCAAAATTTGGTAGAAATCAAAATTTGGTGTTAAGTACAAAATACAAAACTTCATGCATCTAGATTAAAAAAAATTGTGTTATCTTGTTCATAGAGCGATAGACATAATTACAAAATTGTATTTTTCGGATTCCGCAAGGCCTGAAACATGGAAATAAGTCAAAATTTCGAGTTCGAAATTGTTGAAAGCATTGTATTGAAGCATTATTCGAAATTTTGCTTCTCTTTGCTTGTAGTGATTTCTCTTTGTATAATATGTAGATAAGAAATCAATGATAAACCTATTCTATTTTTGATCAAGCAAAGAATTCTTTAACAAAACATTTGTAACAAAGAAACAAATTTACCGGAAAATTTAAGTCTTTGATTTAAATGAATCCATATATATTTATTAACCAGTTAACTGTTTTTGACGAGTATACTCGTCATGGAAAAGTACATTTTGCTTTATGACGAGTTTATTCGTCAGGAGTAATCAGTAATGACAATTTGAATTGCAATTTTAGTAAAAACTCAAACATATTCATAAATTTCAAGAACTTGATAATATTTTGAGGCCAAGTCGAAATCAAAGAAAAAATAAATTATTAATAATTATTATCGAAAAAGAATCCCGCATATCATATGAATTCTTTTTCTTAAATGTATTACTGTGTTGTTTTAGTCATCCCAGCAGCAATTAGGTAACCATAAATTGTTTTAGATTATTCAATAAGTGGCCCGCTTGTAAATAAAAACCGGGATGAGGATCCTTTTTACATGCTTTGAAGAGGCGGCATTTTTTATGGTTCCTATGCAAAAACTGTATGTCAGTTTAAGTAAATAAATTTCATTATTGAAGAAAAATAAGTCATTTCATTAAAACATAATTTTATATTACACATACTCCGTCATCGCTACTCGTATACTTGTCATCGCTCAATTTTTCCGACACAATTTAGATACTCAATTTCCGAAGAGGTCGAAACAGTTATTGCTTGCCAACGGATTCTAAAACCTTCCGCGCTTTTGCGCATGTGTTAGGATGGGTTTAATTCGTCAAAACAGGGCGAGGGGAAATAAGAAAGGAGGAGATGCTTACATTTTACAATAAATTCGGATTACTTGTGGGCTTATGAGGCGTAAACATTGCAGATAATTGACAATACGGTCGGAAAAAAAGACTAATTCACAGTAAAATATTTCAGAGATTTTTATTCACTGTAAGTGACAAACATTAAATTATGATGAATAAATGGATTTCTGTTCTTAAAATTTGGTAATTTACTTTTTTACAAAATAATAATAAAACTTAATGTTAAAATGCTTTTTTTTATTGGTTATTGAATATTTTGACAATACTTCGAGATTAACATCAGTAGGTAACCAAGATTTTATTCTATTTCAAACATTTTTTTTTTTCATTTAAAGACTTGCTGTAAATACGAAAAGACTAAAAAACTTAGAAATATTATTTTAAAAATATATGGTATTTTAAAATTTATAATTTAATATTAAAAAATATTAATAATGATTTTTTTACTTAAGAATACTATTATTTTAAATATATTAAATGAAAGAATTAGCAAAATTTGAACCAGCGTTTGAATTAGTCATATAAGCAGCAATTTTGAATTAAAAGTAATGCGGTCAGAAACGACACGAGGGGAAAAAAAAAAGAAAAAAGAATTGAACTTAAAAGTAATCTAATAGGGCAAAGTCAAAGAATGAATAGGAATTCCGGAAATTTGCTCATCTTTCTGTGTCTCGCCCTTTAGTGAAATAGAATCGTCGAAAAGTGGTAGTTTCAGAATACTGAAACGAACAGCAACTGGTTGACTTATTGTTGTTTAGATTTGAGAAGTACGGACCAACAAAAAATGAAAGTACAACCGCTTTCTAATTTACTCTAACTTCATGCCAAATAGTAACGTGATGAAAGAGGCTCGACTCGAAACGAGCCAATAAGACAGCTCTGACGTTGAGGTGTGTTAATCTGGAATCCATTCTTTTGCATGGCGTCTGCGGTGAACTTTTTATAGAAGGTCGTGAGCAACGAGACGAATGCCGAGAAATAAAAATAACCTTCGCACGTCTACGAAAAAAAAAAAAAAATCCAAGAAACGTCAGCAACAGAGTCGGAAGCTGTCTCCAGAATTATGGAGACATCTTTCAATCTATTTTTGTGATCCGTGTCATTTACCCAGGGAAGGTTCGATATTGAACCTTCTAATCGTTGGATGGTTTGGTTTAAGTAAATCAAAATGCCTTGAACCCTTAGTGCATCGAGTAGCCATTTGACTTCACGTTTTTATTTCCATTTATAAGCTTCACGTAGCTGTTCCAAAAGACAATAAGTGTTTGGAATCCCTTATTAGATGCTTTTTGATAAACATTTGTAGAAAAGGCCAACGTATGGCAATAGCAGTACTAGAATTATATTTAAACTGGCAATTTGGAAAAATACAAAGACGGTTGTTGTATGAATAGTTCTACCATCAAAATATTTAGCTTTGCATTGTAAAAAATATATTTAAAAAAAGACATTTTTATTGCAGAATTATTATAATGCGACTTGTGTCACTGGGACGTTGTTTAATTCATAATGTAACCATTTGCCACATTAATTTATTTTTAATTTCACAAAAAAATTATTAAAAAAATGTTTTTAATAATTTTTCTGGATTATATGCAGTTGTTCAAAACACAGTCCGCCCTCCCTTGCAAATATAAAAAGTTCTGCATTTTAGAGTGAATTACATATTATGAGTTCTAGGATTTCGGAATCAGACACGAGAAAAGACACGTGAGAGCAGAATATCAGTGCAACAATAAGAGCAGCCATCAGTGACAATACTTTTTGGGGAAAACATGGTGTGGCCCACTTTATATAGGCAAAAAATTTTTAATGGTTTGCCAATACATTCTAAAATCCTCCGCGCTTTTGCACATGCGTTAGGACAGGTTTAATTCGACCAAATAGGGGCGAAAGAAACGATGCAAGAAGGAAAGGTTGACATTTAACAATAAAGTAAATTACCGAAATGTGCACATCCTTCAGCTTTTCACTCCTTAGTGAAATAGAATCGTCGAAAAGTGGTCGTCTCAGGATACTGAAACGAACAGAAGTTACGATTGCTCCATTATAGATGATTGACACGATTCTTGCATTTAAGGTCTTAAGACTTAAAGGAATTTCGTAAAATCAAACAATAATCAACTTTAATATAAAATTCCATAATTCAGAATATCCTTTTCTGTTAACTTAAATATATTAAGGGCACAATCATCAAAACTTCCAATTATCATATTTAACTGAACCTAATGATGTATTGTGTAATTTTACAGACAATATTAACAAATTGCTTTTTTGTATAATCCAAGTTTTTTTTAATTCTTCATTGGGTATTTTTGAATGATCTAATAGAATAAAAGATCGAAGAGGAATTTTTGTTGCGAAAGAATTATATTCCTTCCGCTAAAAAAGAAGTACTTAGATAAATATTCACACGGGTTTGAGATTAAAAAAAAAGACAATTGCTTAAAAAAAACAATACATTGCTGACTACATTTTTAAAGCTTATTCGTGAAGAATGAAAATACAATTTTATTTAACAAGCAAACACTGCAGATTTGAAAATCCGGCTTCTGAACACGAGCTGAAGATTGATACTGTGAATATCCGGTAAACAAATCAATAAAAAGCCATTCATCTTCGCAAAAATAAACTAGATCTTACGTTAATTTTCTGTTACCTAATATACAATAACAAAAACTCACAGAATCGTAGTTTCGGAAAAATAATGATGTAATTAAGGAAATGAGGTAATTTTATGATTATTCCGGTGTTACGATACATTGCATTGGAATAAATTAAGCGTTACAAAATACACAAAAGTCAAATACAGTTCTTGTATATTTTACAACCGTAAAAATTTGTAGGGGATTATAAATGCTTATTTGCTTTTATTGATTTGTCTGCTTTTATTGATTGGGGTTTCAAAAATATTTGTTGCGACTATCGCTTCATATTTTATAATACATACAATCCATCATTAATAATTTAAATTTCAGCACGTGAAATAGTTTAAATATTTTTTTTAATTTTCTGTTAGGAAACAGTGTTTTTTTTAATGCTCAATGGCAAATATTTGATATTATTGTATTATTTAATTTATTTGCAAGGGCTATTTTATATCCTTATACATATTTAAATATAGCCTTTTTTTATTTTACTATACTTAGAAATTAATTAATCAGTTATTAAAAAGCAATTTCTTAAATTTAGGTAACAGTTTAATACAATTATTTTAATTTCGTAGATTTAGAAGAAATTAAAAAAAAAGTCTCCGTTTTAAATATAGCAAAATTTGATGTCAATTATTGTGTCTTAGTATTAGATGGCAACCCCTACAACCCCTATTTTAAGATGCCCTTTATCTCTATTAACAATAAAAGGGAATGCTATATGATGACCGCAGTACTTAACACTACCAAATATGGCACAGATATACTTTAGAGGGGTAGAATGTGCATTTCAAAGCTTTTTTTTTTCTGAATCTTAGTTTAAAAAAATGAGATTTTGGTGTTTTTTCTGCAATGAGTCTAGAAAATATTAGACAAAATTATTCCTTATGCCATTTTAAAATTTAAAAAATTGCTCATTTACCGATACCTATTTAATTCCCGTGTAATTTTTTTTTCTGAATTTCGATAATTTTTGAAATTATTTTCGCGTTTCATTTTTAGCAATAAATCATGTTGTACTGAAAGTTAAACCGTTTCCAATGTTTTATTAAAAATTCGAATGTTTGATTTTTGTTTCATTTACAGAAAGCTAAGAAAGAAGAAATTTGATTAGCATTTGTGTAAATGAAGAAAGTGGAATTACATTACTGCAAAAATTAGAATATAGCTGAATCTGTGAATTACATTTTTGACGACATTATGATGTCATGGAATTAGACTATTACTAAGGTTCATATGCATAATGAACGGAATAGATGTGAGGCTATTGAAATATGGTTGTCACAATATTATGCTTAAAAATATTTTCTTTGAGGGGAAGGAGAATCATGAACATTAAGATGCTTAAGAAATTTAATTGGAAGTAAACACAACTAATATACCCAGCGAATCATTTGATTTCCGAAAGGTGGCTAGTTAGTTGATAAACATGCACGGTGGTTCCAAAATAAATAACATCTGAATAGTCCTGCACAGCTTGGTTTAAATGAACTTTCTATTTTGAAATTACAAAGCTATTTTGGAATAAACTTGATCAGATGACGGAGAAGATTTTAAAATGGACCATGCCTTCTTTCCAAATTTTAACACCACATCAACCAAAAGATTTTAAATTCAGATGGATTTTCTGTGCGCTTGGCTCTCGTATACGGTAGTTCTTCCACTTAACCCTTTCACTACCGTCCCGGTCCAACCGGCTATGCAAATTCTATCTTGGCAAACCGACTTCTGTTTCAAATGAAGGTGCAGGATGTAAAATGAGTTATCAATGATTTCTCTCTTTTTCCCTTGCATCCTTCCAACCAATAGAAATCTTACGGCCGGTTCAGCAGTAAAAGGGTTAATCGAGCTTTGAAATGGAGACTTCAGAGAATTCCATTACCGGATGGGAAAGTGCAGGAATAAGGCCGTTCAATTCAAAATACAATATTAAACATATCTCTTGTAAATCAAATATTTATTTAATAAAGATGATTTTTTAAACACTTTTTTTTGAATTTGACTTCGATTATTATTGATGGAAATGACAATTCTGCGTTGAGGTCGGAAGACGAGATTATCACCCAAGTAGATGGTTATTCTTCAAACTTTGAAATCCAATCACTGTTTGAAAGGTTTAAGTACAATTATCCGCCTTTAACAGTCAGCATGTTCATCCAGTTTATTGACTTTTTAGGTTGTTAACACTGGTAAAAGCAGGCTATTGAATGTCTTGATGGTTGAATTTGACTTTACACGTGGTATTAAAAGTACTGTTACGGATTGTGCATAGAATCCGTAACAGTACTTTTAGAATAGAATTAAAAAAATGTATAGAAATAAAAAAAAAGATATATTGAAGAAGGAAACTGTGCGAAAATAAAATTAATCATTCATTTTTTTTTTAAGATTTAAAAAATAAACAAAATTTATATTTGTGAGATAGTTTTAAAAGCTGTAAAATCAATTTCCATCATTTCGATTACTTATCTAATGAAGTTCAACACATTCATTACCAAATCTCATGCCCGACATTCGGGTTATGTAATTAGATAACCCCTTTTTGCTATTTCTTAACTAAAGTAGAGAATTAGAGAGCTAACCAATTGGATAGCTGGTGTGAACTACAGGCGAGTCAAAGCAGCAGTCGACGTGCTACGCCTATTTTTGAAATACAACAAGTCTTCGCTATTTCTATCATCTTGATTTCTTTCATATCTTCATTGCTCTAACTGAGTGGAGGTTCCGGCAAGCTCTCTTTTGAGCTCTGGCCAATGATATTTTGCAGTTATATAAATTAACTAAGGAAAATATTGAATCATGAGCAGTTATAAAAACGTTCGACGTTTGTTTACATTTGGCTGTTGTCATTCCACAATGGGAAAAAGGAACAATTTCTGTACCAAGCACCTTATCATTTTATATGTATAGATAGTGCATCTAATGCACACAAGCTAACAAAGTCTACATCTTCAATGAAGTGAAAGTGGCAGGATTTTTAACCAATTCACTTCGGTCCTCTCATAGATGAATAATTGCCAAAGGAGATGTTACAAAGCGAATAACATTCGAATTTGTATAAAGATTTAGAAGCAAACCAAATATGAAAATGAACATCAAGCTAATTATCTTTAAATCAATGAAATATATATTTAAATGAAGGGGATTCGAACCTTTATTTGGAAACATCGTAACATGAGAAGTATTTTAGGCTTAATTCGTCTATATTCATATTTTTTAAAAATTACTCTTAATTATAGCAATGATAATGTGCACACAACGATGTTTTAAAAATCCTTGCCATGCGCATGTGTATGAAAGCAAGTAATGAAACAATGACAAATATATTGTAAAACATGTTAAACTAAAAAAAATAATTAAAAGTGGAGAAAAAACGGAAAGTTTATTTTTTTGAATTTTAAAATAGAGTTTTTGTTTGCCATAATATCCGACATTAAGAAAAAATGCTAAGGTTTATTAATTTTTAATTAAAAATCTAGCAAAATATATTTTTTTAACATGGCACTGACTATCAAGAGTTTAACTGTCTTACAGGTTGTGAGTTTTAGGTCCACTCACCTATTTAATATAACGTTTGGTATGATTTTTAATCTTGCTTCAAGCATCTTGTATGAAGCAATTTAGAAACAGTATGCATACTTTCTATATATTTGAAACAATAAGGAGAATCAAAGAATATACCTTTCAACCACAACCTCTGATCCGACTTTGTCAATTTCATATGAAAGCTCATGACTCTTAGATACGTTATGTTATAGATATGTTAGATACACCAATTCCGCTGTCCTTTCTAAAACACTATTTAATAGTGTTTTTTTTCAGAGAGAGAGAGAGAATAATACGATGGTCCTCCAGATTCAACCACTCTATCGATTTCGTCAATTTTATTCATCAATTTGTATGCATAGCTAGTCAATCATAATGCTTTATATTTGTTGGGCAAGCATAATTTAAAATAGCATTTTCAATTGATGTGATAAGCCTTTTTTTTAAAAAAGTAATCAATATGATTAAATTAATTCTATTAATATGGTTACAACTGGTTACTAAAGGCGGCTTGCAATCAATATATTAAAATAATATATGCAGTAAAAATACATTTTACTGCACAATTAAATACTCATTCAAGTATGTATATTTAAATGTATTGAAGATGCTGCTGCTGAATGTTTTTGTTTTGAGGCAAGAATCAAAAATTTTATAAAGAAAGAATGCTGGCGAGCACTCGCGTTATTAGCTTGGAAGAAATGAGGGAGTGTTTTTTTCCACAAGCAGCACTTCATTTTCTAGAAGCAGGTTACTGGATGGAAAAGTAGGTTTCTTTTTTCTCCTCCCGAGTTTTTCTGGAGTTGGCTTAATGACACTGATCTAAATAATTATTCCGTGGAAGAAATTAAATGCCAAGGACAGCATATGGGTTCGTAAACACATAAACTGAACATGAAGAATTACGCAATGGATTTGCAGAATTACTAGGGTTTGTCAAAGAATAATTAGTTCAAAAAATAAGTTAGTCAAATGTAATTTTTTATGAGCTCTCATTTTTATAGAGCATGGTATTTGAAAGAATATTTTATAATTTTTCTTTAACTACTGATTTTTTAAAACGAGATGTTTATCTTTGTTTTCACAGCATGGGACAAACAAGGATTCAATTTTATGACAATTAGAAGAATACGTTCAACTTTCTTTCACATTTTAAAATTATTTTGTGATTTTTCCATTAATAAGTTGAAGTTATGCTTTAGACTCTTCAAAAACATATCAAATATAAAATATTAGCTATGGTTACTGAATATATATTTGACGGAAATAACGAGTTTTGTACAAATAGAATATAGAATTTTACATAGAATATGCAAATATTACAAAATCTATAACTACATAAAAATGAATTTTTAATAAGATCCCTTTTTTAGGGAACAGAAAACTATTTAAATCACCAATTAGACGTTCACAAAGGATGAATTGAAGTAAATTCTAACATTTCAGAACTGTACATGCTTCTTAAAATCCATTTGGTGCACTTTTAATTTTTCGTTTATTATTTTAAAGAAGAGTCCAACTTCTTAATGTAAGATATTTTTGCCATTTTATATCACGCCTAAATTGCACCTATGTCTCATAAGCCTATACATTAAATCCAAATTAGGCTTCTTGCACTAAATTCCTACATAAGAAAATTTTTAATGGATTTCAATTGCATGACCACGGTTTTTTTGAAAATGTGATTTAAAAGGATATGAAACTTGATTTTCTTACTTTGCATGTTTAAACAGAGAAATTAACATACAGAGAATAAGTTTAAGGATTAGTTTTGGCCGCTCTCTACCAAATTATAAGTTGGGAAGTCGTTAAATGATAAGGCTGAATTTTGAAAACACTATTTCACAAGCTTTAAAACTAATATTGCCGAAAGAAGAATGCCTAAAAGAAGGACCAGCCAAGCAATAAAATATTGTACAATATCTCCACGATGTTGTTCGATATCTTGCCTCAAAAATATTCAAGATAAGAAGAAAAATATGTGGGGGGAAGAGGGGGTATGCTAGTGTTTTGCCTCAAGACGGTCGGGCTGGACAAATTTGCTCGACACAGCATATCTGCGAGAACTTTTGTTTAACAGAAACAATTTTTAGCAATCAAAAGTAGAAAGATTATAATTATTTGGAGCTTGGTTAATTTAGCAAGTTCTAATAAGTATTGAACAGTAAGTAAATAATAGGTTAATAAAAATGATATAGGTAAACTGAGGATTCGAATGCAGTGTACCAGTTTTCTACTGAAATTCGAATTTCAACTTGCAATAGTGATCTGATTTATAAGGCGATATCAATGATTTTTTTTATTAAGATTTACTCCATGTTTGGTCTTTAAAAAACAAACAACTGCAAATGATTTTTCAAAACTTCTCTTAATTTTTGAGACGCAAAATTAGAATTTGATTTCCTGTAGATCGTGCGGTATCTATTATGTTATAAACGATTTTTCCTGCTTGTTAATAAATATCAAATTAGGAGATAATATATATCAAACTATTTAGATGCATTTTAAGATAGAATCAAGTAATTTGATAAAATTTAAATTTTTACAATAAAACATAAGCTTAGTGAGGGTTAAAAGTTAAAGCTAAAAGCTTATATGATGAAGATGTCATTTCAAAATGTCAGTACACATCTCTATTAATAATAAAACATGAAGTGTGAGCGCGTATGAGTATGTGTTTATGCTCTGTGTGTTAGCGCTTTGTAGGCTAGACGGACCGCCAAACTAACTGACATAAATTTGATTATAAAATTTGGTACATATATACTTTGGAGGATAGAATGTGCTCTTCTGAGTGATTTTTGAAATTTTAATTAAAAATTAATCAAAATTGTAGCGTTTTCCCCCAGATAACGTCCAAAAATATTACTACACAAAAACGAATCTTACAAATCTATACACTTCAAAATTAATTTTTTTAATAACTATATCATTTGTAGTAATTCGTGTTTTTAAATTTTTGTAATTTTTTAAAAACAGTTTTTTTTCCTCCTGATTTTCAACATTAGATCACACTGTAGCGCAGAAATTCAAACCATTTTCAATATTTCATCAAAAATTTAATAGCATTATTTCTTTCTATCATTGAGTACTAAAAACGTATAGTGTTTAATATTTGTGTAGTTTATACCATAAATAAAATTTAAAAAAAAAAAATTGAAGTTACAATATTGCTTAATTTGGAGGGCAAATGAACCTGTTATTTACGTTTTTAATAGATTTATGACGAACTGTGTATTAGAAAGGGTCATGGGCACAATAAATAAGTTTAAGTAAAACAATTAAAATAATATGGCGTTAATGTCAAACAATTTTGAGAAATCATGAAGATGAAATTATATCTAAATGATTTATCTGAAATAAAATAAAACCAGTATTCCCGGCGAACCAATTAGTCACCTGAGACGACTATAAATATTAACATTTCTATAAGTAAAAAAAAATGAATGACAGTGTTTTTAAATGAATATTATGAAATCTCACTATATGGTTAATAATTTGCATTCATAAATTTCAGAGTTTCAACAGTCGATTGCAATTTTATACTAAATCGTAAATTTAATGTGAATTTTTGTAAGACATTTCGGGAATCTTACAAGCAGGAAAACAAGTAAAAAAAATTATTTATATTTAATTTTTTTTTTAACTTATAGATGCACATTCAGATTTCTAAAACGTGAATGCGAGCTTCCATGAAGTATTGCATATTCGTACAAAGAAATGAATTTGCTTTCTTTCATAAAAATATTTTATAACATCGTGATAAAGCTATATAAAATTGAAATCAAGAGAAAAATATATTCAAATCAAAGTGCATTCCAATTGTTATTAGAAGTGATACGTAAAATTTCATAAGTAATAGTTTTGGTTTAAACATTATCAAAACAAATCGAATATTTTCGTAAAAAACAGTTTATAAAAACAAAAACATGCGTAATTTTTCATAATTTTTTATAACCAGGAAATGGATGAATCCCACCCCTCAAGCTATACCTGTGGAGTCCATTTGTTTGATAACTAAACCACTGTGCAATTTATAAACTGAGAACGTTATACCGTATGTGACAGATATTATCATTAAGACAAATTTATAGACAAACAAATAAAAGTCATCCAGAAATGATCAGAAAACAAACGTTTTACAACAGATTATTGAATGACTTATGACACTTACCGGTCTCCTTAAGTGAGGCATTGAAAAAAAGGCACTGATTCAAAGGAGAAACGATTTATGAGGGATTTATCGAAGCTTTTGTTTAATCTTAATTGATTAACAAGCTTTCTCAATGTGTAATTGCATGCAATTAACCGTGTCGATCTGTTTCTCAACTTAAACTCAGTTCCAGTTAGTGAAAGAAGAGCAGATTTGAGCGTAAACTTGTATTTTTCACATGTCAGTTATATCCCAGGATGCAAAGCACACCCCGCCTTCGATTCGACCAATGGGATGACAGAACGTATAACACACCTCCTGACGTCACGCGTCAGGAATCGGGGGGAGAAAAGAGTACGGAACAATTTAGAATTAAAGGGGAAGGTTTTAAATGTATATGCGATATTCAGAAAGATTCTTAAATCAGTTTTCAAAAAGAATTTCGAATATTTCGAATAAGAAATGATCATTACAAAAAAAAAAGTAAAGAGGAATTTAATCAAGTAAAATAAAGTTTGCATTGTAAGAGTCTTACTGTTAAACCTCGAAAATAAACGTACTGAAAAAAAAATCTCTGTTAAAATTTTGACGATATTGCTTAAATGTCGATATTATTATTAAACCATAACTTAAAACTTTTGAAATGGACTGAAGTGATAATGTGGCTAATGGGAGGGAGGGATGAACCCTCATTTATGATGAAATGAATAATAATATAAAAAAGAAACCTTTTATAAAATGGTAATGACCTTGAAGGGATGCAAAATAAAGGGGTTTTAGGGAGTACTTTTTTAACAAGGGGGAATTCAGAAAGAGAGAGAAAGAGAGGCAGGGAGAAAGTGAATGAATTTTTTTTATATCCGGAAATTATTTAATTTGTAAATTTTGTTTTTTATAGAAAGAGAAAACATTTAGTCATTGAAATGAATGTTTTGTTTCCGCCAACAGCAATAATTAGCAAATCTATTAGTCTTTTAGAGATCGGGACTCTAATTAACCATCGCAAGTGGTTTCCCCAAAACTTTCTCACTGCTTTTTAATGAAAGTGTTATTTCCGTCCTCCAGCATAAAATTTTGGACTCTGGGGGAAGGCTGCGAATACCTTACATGGCATTGGCGAACAATAGTTATGAAACACTGATCTCCGGCATAAATCTATTAATTTACTAAATCCGTCATGTGATCGTCGGCATTTTTTCAAAATTTTTTTGCCGATTAATTTCTTGCATGTGGTTAATACACAAACATCCGAAAATTGAATATGCATTTTGAACACTCTTTTTGGTTTCCGATTGTAACCAAAATCTGACATAGAAGTACAATTGTTGTTATAAGGTTCAAGTACAAAATTTCATTTATTTGTCATTTTCTTTTTTAATTATTCCGTTTACATGCATGCGGAAGTATTGACGACAGATGGTCAATTCTTTGACAGATTTAATTCAAAATTTGACAAGGATCGACATTTTAGATACTGAACCTGTGTGCCAAGTTTTATTAATCTAGCTTTTTACGGCCATTTTTTAATCTTATTCACTTGGATTCAGACAACTATACCGATAGATTTCCTCTTAATGGATTTCGTTCAACATTTGAGAGAAATCTACATATTTGTGTGAATATCATATAGCAAATTTCACTCGATTAATTCAAAGTGTTTTTGTGGTATCATGTTCACAGACAGATAGACAGACATGATATCAAAAATGCATTTTTTGAACTGAGAAAAGTTTCAAACCTCGAGATTCAGCAGAATCTCGAGTTCTGATTTTTTGATGTTTACAATACTCTCTTTTTGTAAAGTGCGTACAAAAAAAAATTTAAAAATATGTATGTAAGAGCAAAATGATATCTGAGTTAAGTCGGCACCAATGAAAAGCTATATTAATGAAAAATTTATTTCTATTATGTATTTGAATTTTCAGATGATAAAAAAAAAAAACTGTTTTTCTTATTAAGGTTTGCAAGCATAAAAGGAAATGTAAGAAACAAAATCTTTTAACAGTTACAATTACAAATAGTCAAGAGAAAAATATCAGTTTGGTTATTGTTAGTAGATATACAGTAATTCAAAAACATGGAAAATATGGACAATTATAAACTGATAGGAGCATTACATGCGCAGTTTTCAAAATAAGCCATTTTCAATTTTAGGGATTCCATGCAGTGACAGAAGGATTTTCCATAACAAAATGTGAGAAATTATAAGGAGAATATTATAATTGAGCTTTTATTATAATAAGTATAGTTATAATAATATAATATATTATATATTACAATAATATATATTTTTATAATAAGAATATTATAATAATGTATTGTATGTTGGTCTGAATTTTTGTATAAAAATTATTTTCGCTTTGACTTTACTTAAAAAAAATTGGCATTATGCTTAATTTGAGAAATTTGGGTCCAATCTAGGCAACTAGTTTTCCTAATTATGCCGATAACTCATTTTTTAAGCTATCTTTTTCATATTCTACAGTGTATTTCATAAAAAAATACTATTCTTTTAAAGATAAATGGGCAGCTCTCTTTTATATTTTTTAAAATTAAAATAATGTCTGTGTTACTGTGCTTAAAAATTATTGAAAAGTACCCTGATTTTTTTCAAACAGCATAGAAGAAATATCAAACGGCGGTATTAATAAAAATCCAAAATATTTATATTTTTCATTGAATATATAAGTATTATAATAATAAAATGTATTTTTTTTTACGAGAAGTATGCTTTACGAAAAACTCGTATCAAGTTTTTTAGATCTAATATTACAAAAGTATTTCCTATGCAATACAGTTGATTTCATTGTGAGATAAACGGTTTTAATTTCCTAAAAACATCCGGGTTATTACTAAAGCAGTCCTTGTGTTTCGACAAATGAATTCATTTATCTCTTGAAGCGTTACTAAAGCTAGGGTTGCACTGATGGAAAAAGAAATCAAGTGTTATATTTCAAAATTGGTGTGTTGCAATTATTTTTTCTTTAGCATTTAATGGAAATTAATTCTAGAATATAATATGAGGATACCACTTTGAGATTAACGAAAACTTCACAATAAGATTTACGAAATTAATTTTTTCTTCTTAAAATAATGATCTGATTAGAACATAAAACTTGTTCAAAGGCAGCAGTAATTGAATAATATTCCTTAGATGATGTAATGTATGCAATTTTTTAAAATTTGAATTTATATTTAATGATTTATTTCATTGTCATATAAACATAAATGATTAATAATAAATGGACTTTACTCAAATTTTTTTTAAATAATAAATGCATTTTTACACAATATTTTAATTAACTAATCAACGAAATTATTCGGAACCAACGGATATGAAAAGAGAATCATAGATAAATTTATGAATTTAGAATAATGTAGTATACTGCTATCATTGGAATAAAAATAAAATAAGAATGAATAAAATAAAATACAATGAAATAAATTGATTTAAAATAGAGTAGAATGATATCATGAAAGGAATAAAAACTGTAACAAGAATGAATTGAAGAATATAGCGAAATAAAATCATTAATGAATTTAAAATAAATTTCAGAATATCATAATAGTTTCAGAACAAATTTCAGAATGATAAAAATGAAACATGATTAACCGTAAAATTATAAATATTATATATATTAAAATTATAAAGATTATATATAAACTAAACAGTTTTGCAAAGTCCACTGAACTATCAGGTGCACTGATTTTTTAATTATCATGCTTTTTGTTTACATCAGGGGTGGGCATTAAGTCGATCCCGAT
>JAPMOR010032674.1:0-15391 GCA_026543865.1 Argiope aurantia | reverse complement strand
GCATTTGCTTTTTTAAACCTATTCCCTTTTATTTTATTGTTGAAACCATGAAATAAAAAAATTACCACTATTAATTTATGGTTATAAGAAGAAAGACAATCAATGATACATAGAGTATTTTGATGTACTTTTGTTTCAAGGCTATGATGAATAATATGAAGTATTAATAATGTAATGAAGTTTTTCCCAGCCCATTGTAGATAAAGCAATATGTCATAGATAAAGGAACTCTTACTGAAATAACTACAAATTATTAGTTTGTTGCATCAAACGCAATCCTTAGTGTTGTCTTCATTTAACAATCTTTCTCAGCCTCCTTTTTATGGATATACATGCAATGATATTTTAATTCTAATTTGAATTTAATTAATTTACAATATTTTATCTTAATTTAACCCATAGTAAGTTCATTCTTTTATTTCTTGATCCAATTCCACTTTCTCTACCTAAATAATTCAAGAGAAGCTTCATAAAATTGCTGAATAGGCTAAACGCCGACACATTCTCACGGTCCGCTTGAAGAGATAGGAAAATGTCCAGTAAGCACATTCTTTTTTAAAAGATCCCTATGTTTCCTCTACATGTGATTGACATGCGTCAGAAATCCCTATCATAATAATATATTAGCACTATGGAGAAATATTTTCTCTATCTGCGCTGTGGCGGACGCGCAATGTCCGCGTCTTTACTTGTAAATAATTATGCTTTCCCGATGGATTAAAAAGAATTTAAAAGTGTAAAATGTCTCATCTATGTCTTCAAACCTGCCTT
The DNA here is from genome assembly GCA_026543865.1 of Argiope aurantia. NCBI lineage: Eukaryota > Metazoa > Arthropoda > Arachnida > Araneae > Araneidae > Argiope > Argiope aurantia. The sequence goes on along the minus strand of JAPMOR010032674.1, from coordinate 14,620 downwards.
CTGCTTCACATAAAATAATGCTTACATACATTTTTTTGACTGTTTAAATCAAATTCACAATGGTTGTTAATGAGAGTTTTTGTAGATAGATTTCATGTTCGAAACATATTTATCAGGAAACCATTAAGCGTTTAACTCAAAACTGCCAATCAGCAGAAGCATTCAGATTTTTGGTAAGAAATTCAAACACCAATTAGGATAATACGAAGCGATTTACACTCAAATTATTACCTAGTAGATTAGCCTTCTTCAAGTTTGGCAGGTTTGAAGACGGGGCGTTTGATTAGGAGCTGAGGAAAGGTCGTTCTATTGATGGCCCGTCAAATGTCTTCTTAAATTAAAGGGTTTTTAGGGTCACTGAAAACACCTTTCCGCCTCCTTTCTATTACATAATAGATAGGCATGATTTTATAGTTATAATTTCGGATAATTTTTATTTTTATAATATTTTTTTTTAAATTTTAGTTTTACAATATTTTTAAAGGAGCAGCTATTACATGTTTAAAAATGAATGTATAAAAAGAAATAAGGGTTTAAATAAATGGGTGTGAATGAAATAAATTACTTAAAAAGTTAATCACGAGGAAATATATGAGACTCTAAATTTACATATTGTATAATTACATGAAGTCTTTATATATTCATAATTATATAAAGGCTTTTTAAATGATTTCTCCCTACAATAAATTAAATTTGTCAAACATTGATTTTGAGATGAACCGTACTTAAAATAAATACATTCAATACACGTTTCTCGATCTTCTATATTTAGCATCATGGACGCATACAACGCAATTTTTGTTGACATAATTTAATTCTCTTATACTATGATAAGTCCAAAATAAATCACTTTACATGTTTTATATTTAAACTTTGCTTGGAAAACTTCTTAATACTTTAGTACATCAGCTTGTTTATATTTAAAGTTTACTTACCATTATACTTACGCATAAAAGAATACTCTCTTCAGCAGTCGCTGGAAATAATTTAACAAATTTATTTTGTGTTTTTTAACATTTTTTTTCTATAAATACTAAATTAATTCAAAAATTTCAACTGTGATTTTGCTGATTCGCACTCATGCGCACAAACCTGCATATTTGTATACATACTTTTAATAATCTTAAAAAAATGAGTTAAATAATTCTAATTAACTGTAACTCAGTATTTATCTAAAAACAATAAATCTAGACACCAGTACTTTTATTTCATCATGATGAATATATTGGTAACGAATGTATCAATATTTCATTATAATTCATTGTGAATATATGTAATTCATTACAGTGTGCTGTAGCAGAGCAATTTCAGATACCAATATCAGTCTATTGCTTGATATAGGTCACTGTCTCTCTTAATTAAAGTTACAATAAAACAAAATTTATGTTTTTAACCCCAAAACGGTACTTAAAAAATTTTCAAATAGCACAAAATACAAAAAAAAAAAAAACTGTCATCTCAAGACTATCAATAATTATGAAACCCAAACTACATATTTATAATTTCATTTTTATATTTTTATCAAGGAATTACTTCAAGAAATGTTTGTTATCATAAATGTTAATATCTAAATCAAAACAATATTCAATAGTATAAAGAAAGGGAAAATACATAACTTACAAAAGATGATCAGAAAAAAGAATGATGATTTTCTTTAATCTTTCAGCTGAAACGTTTATTTGTTTTTGGTTTTCAAGTATTCGAATACTTCTAAAGTCACTCAGAGAAGCATTAAAATTTTATCTTCAAAAACTATAGAAAACTGATCATTCATATTATATAGAACTTATTTGCATGCCCGATATACTTTTATTTTGCATTATTTCTACCAATACATTTAAAAAAGAGTTGCGTTTTATTTGTCTAGTTTACTTCCTGTGAAAACCAGATTTGCTTAAAATTCAAAATTTAAAAAAAAGCGGTAGAAATCAAACTTTACTCTCAAAATATATAAATATATATATATATATATATATATATATATAATTTATTGCTAGAAGATTGATTACATGTATTAAATATTTTGCAGTTATAAGCGAAAGCTGCACTAAATAAACAGATGTTTTGTTCCTTTTTAAATTGAGTGGTAACATTCTTTTCCATTAATATATCGGTTTGCACAATTCATTTCAAATATTGGATATTTTAAGACTATCGTCTGTTTCAGATTCCATCAGCTTTCCTTGATGGATTTTCTATTTGCTTTCTGTTTGCACTCTGTATGCTGAATGGTATTCTAAACTGCTTCAATCTAAGAAAATGCCTTTTCGTTGTAATTTATTTTGGTTAGAATTCATTTTATCAATAATTTAAAAGGCTTTAGAATCTCCTAAATGCCTTTCAACCAAACATACAAAATGACTTTATTTATTCATGAGCTTTAAAAGTGCTTTCTTATTTATTCTCCTTCTTTAAATTCTGTTTTAATGTAAATCAAATGTTTTAATGTAAATCAGTCTTAACTATAATGCAAATTTAGTTTTGTTCTTGGATAGTATTTAAATAGGACTAAAATATCTAGGGTATTTTTTTCTGAAATTCAATTAAGAATTCTATAAAACTATGAGTTTTGGGGTATATTTTTGAACGTATATATTAAAATGTGTTATTTAACATTTTAGATTTGAAATAATATGGACTTCCAATGCTAAGCAAACAATATTCATGTTTATATTTCGAATATTTTAAAAGAAATGTATAAAACTAAACTTTTCATATTTTGCAATAAAGCAGTCATTCTACAAGAAGTTCAGTCTTATCAATGAAGTGGAAGTAATTAGGCCCTACAATATTACTATAGCCAGAGAAGTAGAATCTTATCTATAAAGTAGCTTCTGCGCCAGGATGTCAGGGTAACTCTTGTTGGAGCAGAAAATCAAAAGTAATCTATTCTATACACCATGAAAAGGGAAAATTGTTTTCTAATGACTTCGAGAAAGACAAAAAATCAATTTTCTATTTCGTATCAAAAAATCAATTTTTAACACCTGTTTAGGTTTCCTTTAACAGTGATCTATAGGTTACCGTGGTATGAAATTTGATGCCGCCTTGACATTAAACTAACATTAATTACTTCGCTGCAAGAAAGGCAATTAAAATTTTGAAATAATTAAAGAATATGAACTAGAATGATTTTTTTCTGTCAATATTCAAGCCTTTAGTATTCCAAATACACTATTGACAGTTTTTTAGATGCAAAATATAATGTTCCAATTTTGGTTTACAAAATATTTATTTGCTAATATATATATATATATATAATTTTTACATTTTTCATAGTCTATAATTTCCCAAACAGCAGTTTTTCATCTGAAATACCGAAATACTTAATGAATTAACATGAAATAATTTTAAATAAAATATATGCCAGATTTATCATGTTTTGTTCTCGAAAACGTTAAAGATTTGAAAAAGCCATTACCAAAACCCCAGCTATGACCTAATTAAAAATTACCCTTAAGTTAATAGAGGTAATGAATGTGCTGCAGTTTTTACCAAATAGCGTTTCCGAACACCTAATCCTTTACAAATTTAGCTGTTTACCGTATTTTAATGTTTAGAAAGTGTTGCAATTTTCCGTACTTAAATATAAATTTGGTGGCATAAATTCGCTTCGAAATCCTGCTTCTGCTTAATTACAACCCTGATAAGTGTGGCAGTTTTCGGTTTAACGGGACCTCTTGGCATTGCTTTGAAACAACGAAGGCCATTAGTACTTTCAGCTCTGCTAATTAAAGCAATTCCGCATAACAACTTTTAGAAGCACTTACATCATCTAGGTCAAGTGTATGGGTAAAAGGGCAATTTAGTGGTTTCATAAGTGTTGCCTTAATAATTTTTGTACCCATTCTAATTTTCATCTTGAAATTAATGAAGTTATTATTCTAAGATTAATTATAATTCAAAGAAATTAAACAACGATTTTCGTAGACATTATTTAATATAGTCATTAAGCTAACAAAGAAATTACATGATACAAATTTTTGAATTTTTTAAAAAAATAATTCTGAATTGATTTTAATTCAATTTTTAATTTATTGAATTTTTAGACTACAAGTTGCAAATAAAGTTCAAAATTCAATGGATTCTCATTCTATAAATTCCTCTTTAGAATTTTTTTTTTAAATTCAGAACAGATTTAATTTAACAGAATTTTTCCAAGTTCTCTCATATTAGCATGCTCATTAGTGAGGAGATTTCTTGTTAAATTATAAATAAAAAAAAATTAATGTGTGTGCTGTATCAGACAGTTTCAAGGGCTAGAGTTAATGGATTTTCGTTGTTTGAATTGTAGATACATTAAACCATTTTACGATAAAACTTTTGAATTCTATCTTAACAACCTGTAATGGATATTTTTCCAAAATTTGAAAACTGAGAATCGTGACATTTAACCGAATTTTGACTCCAAATCCGCTATTAATATATAGAAGAATTATGAAACTTTTAACTTGATTATTAGCGCTATTTAAACTCAATGTAAAAATTGAAAAAAAAAATGAAAATATCTATTAAGGATTATATCATAACGGTCATGTAAATAATTCCAGAATATCTATATATATTTTCATATGTATCTTACATGCATTAATTTCTCTAATTATTTGAATAGTAAAAAAGAGAAATGTTTTATAGAAACTCAATTTTTTGGAACTCTTAAATGTAGAAAAATATTTTTAATCAAACGTCTCAGGTTAAAAACCAAATTGTAAAAGAAAGCCGAACTTATAGAAATAATAAACGCCAGTATCAATTTTTATCACGTTTATTTATAGCTTGGCATCAAACTTTTAGTAAATTGTTTATTGCTACACTTTTGTTTTGGTCCTCATATTTTAAATAGAAGAGATTATTTCCTAATTTTAATTTGTATGAATGAGAACATTTTAAAAAATACCCTTCCATTGTATTTGCCATTTCAGTTTGTTAAAAATTTATTTTATAATTCGCTATTTTAATGTATTCTTTAATATATTTTTCGGTAAATTGGAAGCAAATTGAAATTTTAATACAAAATTAAAAAAATTTCAATAATTGATTGTAAAATTTTGAAAAACATATATTATTGTTATCTGTAATACTCACACACATCATGCAATTTCTTCCGAACATTAAAGAAAATTCATTTTCAAAATTGCAGAATATACTACTGAAAATAATATAAAAGGTAAGCTTTTGAACAAAAAACAATAATGTTTCATTTCACACCACTATTTTGTACAAATGTCGCATCTTAGAATCCCTATAGGGAATAAAATGGATAAGAAGAATTTGTAATTACTTCTATTCTGAGGATTTATTGCAATATTTGACTTTTCTTCAGTGGAATAAAATACTGCTGAAAGAGAGGACTTCCTTAATTTTATATACACTAAAGAGCCAGAAAAACGGGTATAGCAGGTGGTGTGCAAATAATGGACGTGTTTAACCAATCAGTATAATGCGATGCTGTCGGCAGTGCGTATATAAGACAACAGATGTCTGAGGAGACTATTACATCGATTCTTGCTGTTACAATGGCAAGTTATCAGGATTTAAGTGATTTTCAACGTGGACTAATCGTCGGCGCACGAAAGATGGGACACAGAATTTCCGAAGTAGCGACGAAATTTATTTTTCGCGCAAGACCATTACAAGAGTGTACCGCGAAGGGTAGGTTTCCGGTAAAACTTCAAATCTCCGACGGCCGGAAAATAACCATGACAAAACGGGATCACCAAAGGCTGAAAAGAATCGTTACACAAGATAGACTTTCAACATTTCCTCAAATTTCTGCGAATTTGAATGCAAGTCCTCCAACAAGTTCAGCGTACGCACTGTGCAACGTACCCTAATTGATATGGGCTTTCGCAGCCGCAGACCATCTCTTGTACCATTATTGACTCAGCGGCACAAAGGACTAGGACTCGCCATAACCATCATTGAACTCTTAATGATTGGGAAAACATTGTCTGGTCTGACGAGTCACGTTTCCAATTGTATCGGGCTGATGGCCGTGTACAGGTGTAAAGAAAAACTCATGGATCCCTAGTGCCTAAACGGAATTATTAAAACTAGTGGAGGCTCTATGATGGCATGAGGCGTGTGCAGTTAGCATTTAATGAAACCGTTGATACGCCTAAACTCGACCATGACAAATCAACGGTATGTTAATATCCACCTGACCACCTGCAGTCATTCACGTCCTGTGTGCATTCCAATGGACGTGGGCAATTTCAGCAGGATAATGCGCCACCCCACAGGACTACAGTAGTTACCGAGTGGCTTTAGAAGCACTCTTCTGAATTTCGTTCCCTTTCTTTACCACCTAATACCCTTGACATGAACATTATCGAGTATATATGGGATGTTTTGCAACTTGCTGTCCTTAGGTAATCTCCACCACCTCATACTCCCATGGTTTTGTAGATTGCCCTGCAGGAACCAAGGTGTGAACTACCTACAGAATATCGTCACAAATTAGTTGAATCCATGTCAAGCAGTGTTGCGGCACTTCTGAGTGCTCGTGGAGCCACTACACAATATTAGATTGGTGTACTAGTTTTTCTGTCACTTCAGTGTAGATTCAAAAACAAAGAAACATTCTTACAATCGTAGCTAACGCAAGTATACTTATAATTCTATTTTCGTTTAATGATCAGAGCATTCGTAAAATTTCGCAAGGTTTATCTTATTTTAAATAATTTGAATATAACTCATTTTTATCAGAATTTTGATTTTTCATATTTGATTCATTTTCAAATAATGTGTAATCTTACCTGATTTGGTTTTGTACTAAGTGCTTCAAGTATTTTCTCTTATTTTCTGCCTTTTTCAGAAATTAAATTTATTGTGAATTGTTGAGTTAATACTTTAAAAGAACGTGTATTAAAATACACGAGTAGTTTAACACCCTTTTAGACAAAAAGTATACTATGAGTGTTCTAAAAACATCATCCCTTCACTCATTTCAGAATGTCAATAATTACAGTCATAAAAATGTTGTTCAGTAATGTTATAGTAGCTATGACCTATATAATAGAATAATTACAACTTTATTCCAATATCTACGAACAACAAAATCAAATTAATTTTGAATGGCAATTTATCTACAATGATGGATTTAGCGTGTATGTGGCACAAATACGCGGTGGAGTAATTTAGTTTTCAGAATCGGTATTTGCAGTATCAAAATTCGAAACCTGCAATCCTGCATTTTAATTTTAATTTTTTAACTTTAAAATTCATCATTAGAAATAACATTAAAGCACTTAACCAAATTTTGCATATTATTTTCATATATTTAAAAGTACTTTGAATGAAATTCAGTTTCAAAATACTATTATTTCAAACGCTAGGATGGGAAACTGCATATCAAAATAAGCTAACAAAATCAACGATTTCTTTTGCTTAAATTCTAGAAATGTAACAAATGCGAGTGTTTTTTTTCTTTTAAAATAATTTCTTCCAAAACTATATTCCTTCTAAATGAAGCTTCTTTTATAATTAGGAGCTTAATTTTATAATTAAACTTCTAATTATAAAACAATGATGTGCGGATATACTTATTTCCAATTTCAAAAAAAAATCATTGGATAATTTACTATTTCAAATAATTATTATAAAATGAATGTTGACCAATTTTGTTTAAATACTTTTTTAAAGTTAATTTTCTTGTTTTATCCAGCTGTTCGGAAACTTATGATGATTAATACTGAAACGATCTACAAAGAAAATTATATAATTTCTTTGAATTGTACATCAAAATTTATAGAGTTTTAGGCAATTCCAGGATATATCCCATTTACGAACAGAGCTGTTATATTTCTCTGACGATTTATAACCTAAAATTGCAAAGGAAGTTAAACTTATGAGACCTTTCGTAAGAGCGAAATTTAATGGCTGTAAGCACGAAAGATTCTCTTCAATGTAGTAGTTCTTCACAAACTTAGAAACATAATTAAACTTTAAGCATCTCAAAATTGTTCTAAAATCTTACTGTTTTAATTCTTTTTCTTTAGTAACCCAAGATATTTAAGATAACAGAAAAATATAAGTAAAAAAAAATTTATTCATTATATAATTATTTTAACTTTCAATATTCATTTAACTGTTATTAAAGCTTTTCTAAATAAATATAGTTTAATACTATTTTTATTTAAGGTACTTTAAGATTGCAATACAGAAGTTTATAAATGTAAATTTTAATTTATTTAAAATGAATATGTTCATTTGTCATACACATTTTTAATATACGTAAACACAATTTTGTATATTATTAGTAGTAACTCAATCCATCACCTCATTAATTAACATTTTTTTTATTATGATGAAATAATTTACGCGTTGTAAAATAACGTCAGAAAAATAAGTGAAAATTTGATTTTGCAATATAAAAATAACTTTACAGTTTTTTTAAATCTATTTTTTCTTACTACATATCTAGCCATGGTTTGCAAGATTGTCATTTTATACTCAATCGGAAATAAAGTACATAAAAATTATCATCAGTTAAAAAGTATTAAGATAGCTTCTTTTTTTAAATATATATTTAATAAATGTTGAATAATGCAATAAATGAAATGAAATGCCTGCATAAAAAGAAAAATATAACTCAAGATTAAAGTAGAGAAAAAAATAAAATTTTAATACCATTCTTGTTATCCTTTAATATGAAAATTTAAAAAAGAAATTATTTCTGCTCAAAAATAATACTACTCCATATTTTGAAAATTTAATGAGAGTTAATGCAAAATATGAAATGAAATTAATCATCATTTTTTGTACAGTCTGATATTTGATATAAAAGGAAAAATAAAAAAAATATATATAAAGTTTATTTTATCTAATAAAGATTTTTTTAGCAATAATATATTAAAATGACTGTATTACGGTGAAGATTATTTCGATTCGTTATTTTTTTAATTATCATTAAGGCTGTTGAAATCGATAAAAAAAATGACTTTACCTTTATAAGATATAAAAAAGTCAGTGTATCAATAAATGGAATAGCTAAATTCGAGAAAAGATATTTTTTAGATGCATTGTTTATCATTAGTTTATTAAAAATTCATCAATTAATATATAAACTAAGAGTTCTCATTAATAAATATTTATTAAATTTGATAATAGAATGATTCAATTAATTTATTCACTTCGCAGCTTGTACTGGAAATGTCAAAATTAATAAACATTCTTTAGAAATAGAAACGTTCTTATAAAGTTTAAAGAGTCAGAAATACTACGACATTCTATTGTAGCTTAAATATAAATTAATTTCACCAATTTTCAACAATAAGCCCTTAAAATACTATGCAGCCTATAGTCATTTTTTTTTCTTAATTGATTGAAATGCGGTTTCCACATTGTAAATTTTTGGAAATTTGTTTTTCTGCAATCAACTCCAGTGCTGTTCAAAAATTTTATAGCCTTTTGAAGTTTATTTTCTGTGAAATTTATTATTATTTTATAATAAATTTAATAGAAAATTTTTTTTTGTTAAATTCATTATTATTATATTCATTATAAAATTTAGTTCTTTTAAATTTTATTTTCTGATAAATTTTTAATGCTTATAAGCGTAAAATGGCTTACAATATTATTAATCATATCATTTGGTTCTAAATGTTGATTAAATAGAGTGATGGTTGGGTTTGCGATAAGGAGTTAATGTTTGCGTTATTTTTTAAAATTATGTGTTTGAAGAAAAATCATTCACATTAAAAACTTAACAAGAAATTAATGAGATGAGCCGCTGTGCTTACTTGTAACATTTTATAAATATTATTTAAGTTTTAGCTTTCATTCATTTCTTTCCTTTTCATTCTTCTTTCATTTCTTTTTCTTTTCTTGCATCACCTGTGAAATAGAATGCTAATACCAAGTAAATGGTAACAGATCAACAATTAAAAGTTCATACATGTCGAAGATACTAATAAAAAAATTAAAATTAAATCTACGATCGCAAATTTCAAGTTATCATGTAAGAACATTATTATTTTTCAAGTCATTATTTGTCTTAATTAATGTAAGTCGTTGACCAGTTTAAACCGGTTTGAAACAATCACGAGACTTCTCTATCGGTCTCTGTCTCTCTCTCTCTATATATATATAATGATATATTTTTTAACTTTCATTTTCAATTTTTCTAGCTGGCAAACAAAGTTTTGGAGCTTGACCAATTTTGAGGTGAAATAACAACTATGATGTCATAGTTCTACGTCAATCTTTTAAAAACGCATCTGCTGTCAAAGAAGCATACGTAATAATAAAGCAATACTGGTAAAAGCAGGTCAACCTTTTAAAAACGCATTTGCTTTCAAAAGAAGCATACATAATAATAACGCAATACTGGTAAAAGCAGGTGAAAAAATATATGCGATTAAAAGATGATGAAAATTGACATTTATCCTTTATGCTTCAAAACCCTCTAACAAAAACAACATCATGTTCTCACATGATAATATGCAAATTTTTCCTGCACATAAGCAACTTATTTATTTAAATAAAGAGGAAAATGACATTTATAAATAACACAGTGAGTGTACTAAGAAAGGGATTATAACACAAAAAATATATAAGTATGCAAATCGATTGGCTGGCTTTGAATGACCGTTTTGTCAATTAAAAAATATGTTTTACTCTGATCCCCAAATTAGTGTATATTTAAGCATCGAATAACTTTTATACTTCTATTATTCGTACTTTCTTACAAATAGAACTAAATGTATATAAACATTTAACTTAATATTTCTCAAATTTTCTGAATTAAATTATTATTTCCCTTTATATCATCTTTTTAGTTTTTAAGTTCTATATATCAAAACACAAAAGACAAATTTTTTTTTTATAAGTTTTAAAATCTATTGGCAGATGCTGTTAATTATCCCTTCACTTAAGAATGTCTGGAAACTTTTCAGACATAAAGTGAAAAAAAAGTGCAATATATTTTATTTCGAAATTAGATAAGTCTAGTTTTATAATTCAATGATGTACCATATATTGAGGGTATTTTATGAAATATTTCAGGAAAAGAATATTTCGTACTATCTCTAAAATAATGTGTAAAAATTCTAAGATAATTTTATATAATATATACGAGAATTATAATTATATAAACTCCGGTTATGAATACAACTTAAAATGTTGCACGTGTATCAGAGAGAATGCATGCGAACACTTTCGGCAATATATACCCTCATATACACTACCCTCAATATATGGCAATTCAATGATGTACCATATTGATGTACCCTCAATGATGTACCATATTGATGTACCATAATGATGCAATTCAATGATGTACCATATTGATGTACCCTCAATGATGTACCATATATTGAGGGTATTTTATGAAATATTCAGGAAAAGAATATTTCGTATTGTCTCTAAAATAATGCGTAAAAATTTTAAGATAATTTTATATAATATATACGAGAAGTATAATTATATAAACTCCGGTTATGAATACAATTTAAAATGTTGCAAGTGTATCGCAGAGAGAATGCATGCGAACACTTTCGGCAATTTTATGTAAAATCCAGCAGAATTTCGAATCAATCTGTCATTCAATATGCTTTGAATGTTAAGGCTCGCATATTTGAAGACAATCCAGACTACCCCGCCGTCTTTTACGTAATTTTAATACCGTGGGTATAAATGTGGATATAAACGGAAACCTGAAATCTCATGCTCTTTATCATCAGATATTTGAAGCTTATGATGCAATGAATAACAGTAGATAAAAAAAATGATATTGTTACAAACCTGCAATTCGGCTTCCCAGCATAGTTTATTCCATCAATAGAAAGAAAGTTTTACAGTCATCTGAATGGGACTAGCGTGTCGGAGGTCCCAGAGCTTGGCGACAAACTTGGCGACCATTTGGCGACTTTGGCGCCAAAATAGATAATACCCGAAACTTTGAGAATTTTCCCGATCCGTCCAGTAGAAACCGAGATACGCCTCGAACGTTCCTGATTGGTTGAGAGGCTTCTAGCCCCGCCTCCTGAGACCTATAAAAGGAAGCGACCGCCATTGCCAAGAGAGACGACGAAGCCAGTAGTCGACGAAGTCACTAATCCGAGTCAGAGTCGGAGAAGTAGAAGACGGAGGAGTCGGAAGTGACTGAGTCAAGCTCGTGCTGAACTGAGCTGTGCGCTACTGTCTGCAGTAGATTCTGGTTGTATGCAGCTGTGTATGCTGTTGTATGCTACACGTCTCGGGTGAAGATAATCGTCTTCTGTGCTGTATATAGTTGTCGCTTTTGTGCTGTCCTGTGTGTCTTCGTGTAAATAAACGTCGTTATTTCTTTTTCCATTGCCGTCTGATTATTGAGCGTTCTCCACACCATATAACTCCCACTATCCAAACGAACCCCGGTAAAGAAAATTTCGTAACAATATAACCTTTCTTGAAAGATCATCAAAAATATCAATGTGACCATCGGTAATCAAGAATCATGTCAACTTTGAGTCATACAAGCTGTTTTATTATTATTATTATTGGATTTCTTGCCCAACATGTCTTTGTACTGTCAGACTTTTAGGAGACTTTGCTGAGTTATTCGGAATGCTGACAAATGGTGTCATATTGCTTCATGGCGATGCAAAGTTGCAATTTCAGATCATACTCCAAATTGGATCAAATTGATTAACTGGGAAGTACTTAATAATCCGCTGTACAATTACCGCGCCTAACAGTTGTCTTTTTTTCTCGCATTTAAATGATGCCAGGTATTTGGATAAAACTGCAATGAATAATCAGCTAGCGTCCCAGAGCAGTAGAAATCTTTGAACAAGGTGTCAAAAGCTGGTTATTTATTTTGGTAATTATTTACGAAGATGAGAAATTTCTGAAGAAAAATTGAGAATCCTATGTTGCATACAAAAATATAGATTTTTTTTTTTTTACATTCATCTTTTTCATTTCAAAACGAACATAAAACGGATTATCTCCTTATAAAATCTATTAGTCAGAGTGTTGAAATTACCTACATTTTTTTTATCTTTTGAATCCATGGAAATGTTCCAATAAACACTAAATAAATAAACTGTAAATTGTCTGAAATAATTATTATAAATGGAAAGTATGTGCATTAATTTAATTAAATGACAAAGTTCATTAGATATATAACTCAACTTTTGTTTTGTGGACATGTTATTATTTGCTCAATAAAATGTTCAAGGTTTTATGGAAACCTCACAAAAAATATCGCTTTTAAATGTAATAGTTTTTATCTGTCTTCTTTACCAGGGCCACGGTGGACTGGTGGTAAGGTCTCGGCTTCGGAACCGGAAGGTTTCAGGTTCGAGACCCGATTCCACCGAAGAACCGTCGTGTAAGGGGGCCAGTTGCACGTTAAATCCGTCATGACCAAACGTCCTCCCGCTGGTGTGGTGTGGAGAGGGGGGTGCCAGTTCAGCTGTCGTCCTCGTCATCTGACCGCGGTTCAAAATTACGAGGTCCGCCCCAAAATAACCCAAGTGTTGCTTCAAACGGAACGTTAATATAACTAAACCGAACCGAACTGTCTTCTTTACCTCCGATGATTTCATAATAATTCTTATCATTCAATTATGAGATATACAAATATTTATTTGTGTATTTGCATTTTCGTACCATGTTTATTTCAGTATATTGAGTAATATATTTTCCCCTTTGTTCAGCACAATTTATTAGACATATCTTTTATCCTTTATGTTTGAAAAGCATTTATGAATTATTTTACATACCTGAGTATTGATTGAATTTATATATAGTCGAATGTTCCTTAAATATTTAGCTGAATTATATTACATATTTAATGTGTATATTAAACATTTAATTTTCTTTAATATCAACTCTTCGCCTGCTCAGCAAACATTAGATCATCTCTCCCATTTGGTCCAAATGTACGCAAGGTTTATTTAGTAAAAGATTATCAAAAGTCTTTAATGATTTTAATTGTTGTAACACCATGACAGGATTCCGCATTTTATTCTTTCCTTATGTATAACTTAAGAAAAGTATAATTTTGTTCATATGAAATAACTCCACTATTATTTATGCGATTTAATAGAGACTAACATCAGTAGACAAATATTCATTACTTTCCACTGCTTTAAAAATATTATTCTTAATATTAATTAAATGCAGTATTAAGTTTATTAATTAGTATCTTAATTACTATTTTGATTCGCTACAATTGCGTAAAAATGTGTTTCTTCCTAAGTATTTGGGTTTTAACGTTTCGCGTGATGTAAATTTAGTTTAATCCTATTGATTTATATTACATTACCATTTCGAAGCAATACCAGGGGTTGTTATGCTACCAATCTCGTAAATTTGAACCGTCCTCAGACGTTGAGGGCATTTTTGTTATCGTCCTTCTCTCCAGGGTTACGCTTCATACAAAGTAAGAAAGCCTTCACTACACCAAGTCAGATGCAGCCTGAACCAAATGCACGACTGATCTATTTTTGAATTGGGTTTCGGAATTAGAACCATGAATGTTGTGATCTTTCCACTCATTGAAACACTGAACTCCCCACTAAGTCACCGAATCTTTCGTATGGGTTGTAAGATTTTATGATTTTTTTCAATGTTTTAATTTAAATTCATAAGAAAAGGAAAATAAATATTAATTCTCTTTTTAATTTCA
>JAPMOR010032669.1:29551-62873 GCA_026543865.1 Argiope aurantia | reverse complement strand
TATATATATATATATATATATATATATATATACCATTTTTTTCACTAATCTTCTTCGGGTAATAACTTCTTATGACTCTGCCCTTTATTGCCCAGACACAAGAATCGGGTACATGGGGGACATTCGCTCCAAGTCGTAACTTTCTTCATCATTTTCTATTAACCCCAAAAGAGTAAAACTGATGCCTCAAAAGTGATAGATCGCCAATTTTTTTGCCCGTACATTTTGAGGCTTCAAAAATTCCAAACTGAAACAACATCATGTTCTCACATGATAATATTTTTTATATATTACTTACCAGAATTCTTAAAGTTTCGTGATATAGATGAATCACTACACGCTCTTATATGGCAACCGCATTATGTGCTTAAAAAAATAAAATTCTTTTAACTTTTAAAAGTGATGTGTTATTTCAGATTTCATCATTTACTTGTTTACTTTTCATTCAAATTTCTAATCAGTACATGAAATACTGATGAGATATGAAGTTAATTTATGTTATATATATATATATATATATATATATATATATTTGTTTTTTCATAGTTTTACTTACCAGTATGACGCTCCTTATGGAGGATTTATTGGACCCGATGGTAAATGGAATGGCATGGTTGGAGATATGATCAACAATGTAAGTGGCAAAAATCTGCTTTGAAGGAGAGATAGTTTTAATAAAAGGGCGTCTCAAAAGTAACGCAAGATTTGAATTTGCCTCCATTCGCGAGTAGAGTGTTGGCAACCATATTAAAAATTTCATTTGATGGCTGATATTTTAGGGTTAGTAAAAATAAAGCTTTATATGATAGAACAACGTGTTAAAGCAAGATTTGAATTAAATATTAAAAAATACAGTTTTTTTTCACTTTAAATTGTTATATTTTTATTGAATCGTAAAGTACACAGGATAGGGTTATGTATGGAATAATACATAGAGCAAATGACATCTGCGGCTTGGCTGGCACATACACACCCTTTTGTCGAAATGTTCTATGGCCATTTTGCATAAATGTTGCGGAACTTCGTTGATGCAGCGTTGAATTTCCTCCATCAATGCACACGTGCTTAAGGATTTGTGTTGACATAGATACATTTGAATACTTTGCATCAAATGTGTCACATATACTTTGAAATCTAGAACAAAATATATTAAGAAATCATAACTTTCATAACTTTCTAATCATATATCATAACTTTCTAATGATATTTACATATTTTTGGCAGATGGATACCACACAAAAGTTATCTCAAATACGATGAGAAGAAATTAAGAAATGATTTTGCATTATGAATTTCCAAAGTTTGTTTACTTTCTTAGGCAAGCTGTTTACGCTTTCTGTTAGTTTCTAAGACTTTCAGAGGGCGGGTGGTGATATTGTGATGATCTATTCTTCATTTTCTGAAATTTGGTAAAGACAAAAGATGGTAGTAGTGATTGTAGATTTTTCATTCAAGTTTTAATACTTTAATTGACTTTAAACGAAATGAACTAATTGTACTTATCCTGAAATAGTTCAACAATTTTATAACCACAGTGCGAGAATGATAGTCTTTATGTTTATGCATAAAAGTCTGAAATTTATGCTACAGATGCTTATTCTTCATGCTACAGATGCTTATTCGACTTTCTATGCTTATTCTTCAGATTAACAAATGTATTAAATGTAACATTAAAGTAGTGACAGTCTTAATGTAATTAATTGTAATAGTATAACAGTAAAGTAACATTGCTACTTTAATTGAGTAGTTATATTCATTGCAGGTTACCGATCTGGCAGGGCCTATTTTTATAAACGAAGAGAGGGCCAAAGTTGTAGACTTCGCCTTTCCCGTAGATTTCTCCCAGCTGGTTATAATAACCGGCTTGGTTCCTGCTCATAAAGATCCCTTCCTCATTTTTGGAGTTTTTCCTCTAACAGTAAGAAACAGCAGTTTTTTCTCTACTTATTAAAAGCTTTTGAGAGTGAAAATCAACAACTGAAAACTTTTAAATTAACTACGAAGAAAATACTTTCTACCAATATATATATATATAATAACCAAATTAGTAAATATATCAAGTTAATATTAGCAAAAAGAATAAATATAGAATCAAAAAGGAGGAAATTAAGAATCCGGCCTGAAGACTTTCTCAGGGGTCACCCTCAAGCAGGGATTCAAACAAGGGATTTTTTGTGTGAGGGTTCTGACTTTTGTCTAACAATATTGACCCCTCGTGACCCGAAAATCCCCTGAAATTGAGGCCTTAGAGATAAATGTCTCTCAAAAGCCTCTCTAAGACCTCAATTTCAGGGCATTTTCGGGTCATCGGCTGGTCGCCAAAAGCTTAATAAATCAATAAATATCATCAAGTGAAAAAGTCTGCATAATTGTAGCTAATTGCGTATTATTTGAAGCATTAATTTTGCTTCTAATAACAAGTTTTAAGTAGAATTTTATTTCATTCTCAGATTTGGCTGCTGATTTTCCTTGCTGTATTTCTTTCTGCTGCCACGGCATGTTTAGTATACTATCTGTTAAGTCCATCATCAAAAAACTGGATATTAAAAGCTCTACTCAGATATATGTGGGAATTTCAAATTGTCCTCATAGGTAAAGGTAAGTGAATAATAGTTAGAAGTCAGTATTTAGTACTTCTTGAATATTTAACAGCTTTTCAAATGAAATGTGATAAAATTTGCAAAAAGAATAAAGATATAAAATTTCAATTTGAAGTAACTTGTTTCTAATTCAGTTTCAAGTGGTTTTTAAAATTTCCTGAGAATAGTTGCATTAAACCTTTTCCAAAGTGACAAATTAATCTTCAAAGAACTAAACAAGAAAGAGAAACTCAAAAAATCAACTAGATTGCGCTTTGCCAGACAATATTAAAGGTTTCAATCATATTTGAAAAATAAATAAATAAACAGCGGGTGTTTCCAACTAAGGTCTTATCCCTCTCCCCACCCCCATAAAATTGTAGATGTTGGTTAAGACCGCAAATGTCTTGCATGGCATAGACAAACAACATTGCAAACAACATAGTTTCTTGGTATAAATCTAGCGTTTTTTTTAGAACCTCACTTGTGAATACGCATTTTGGAAGCCTTTTTTCCAACCAATTGTAATCCAAACTTGACACTTGACAATAATTCAAAATAATTTACAATAATTTAAGTCTTTGCGTTTTGGTACATGCCAAGGTATAGGTAGAAAGACAGTTAATCTTTTGATACAGATAGAAGTAGTTAATATTTTGATTCAGCTAGAAAGACAGTTAATCTTTTGATGCAGATAGAAAGAGAGTTAATCTTTTGATAGATTTAATTCAAAATTTGATAAGAATCTATAGTTGAAATGATAATCTGCGCATTAAATTTTATTTACAACTGTGTGATTTGTGACTTTTGTGCTCACTTGCACTTGAACTGCCAGACAAAAAATTTCGTTCAAAATTTGGTAGAAATTTACAAATTTGGTTGCAGGTTCACATCCTATACTTCATCTCTCTAGCTCAAAGCTCACAAACAGGCATAATAAAGCCAAAAATGTGTTTTTCGAACTAATGGTGGTCTGAAACGTAGAGATTCGTCAAAATTCGAATTTAGATTTTTTATCTATTAAAATTTTTCCTCTGTACTATATGAGCAAGTAAAAATGTGTTTTTCGAACTCGGGGAGGTTTGAAATTTGGAGATTTATCAAAATCTTGAGTTCGAATTTTTCGACGGTTACAATACTTCTCATGCGAAAAAGTAATAATTCTTTCTCGCACTCATCCTGGAAGTTCTTTTTATGACAAAAAAAATTCACAGTGCACATCCATTCTATAAACAATGTTTTCTTCGAAATGAGTAATTAGATTTTTTTATATCACGTGCTCCTTATTACTAAACTAAATAGCATCTAATGAACAATAGTAATCAAATCATTTAATCCACGGTTATTTTGTCTGACCTCGCCCGAAATATTGCAAAAATTTACCCTCCATTGTATTCTTTTTACTAGGATTTGCAGGAAACAATAGATGGTTCATGCGCGACATTTGGTCAAACAAGAGCTTTCGTTGTCTTCAAAGCTTCTGGTTTTTCTGCTGTCTCGTTCTTATGTATGTTTTCCAGGGAACGATGGTATCAACTTACGCAGCGAACAGACTGAAGCCTCAGTTTGAAAGCCTGGAGGATTTCTTGGATTATCCGAGCGTAATTGTTGGAACCTACGAAAACTCTTATCCTGTCATGTGCCTGCAGGTACTTTTCAGAAATCAGCAGTTTGCCAATCAAATTATAATTGCATCTTTTTTATTTCTCATCAGAACCTATATAGTTGAAGAATAAAAGCAATATTTCATTTGAAGTATAATTTTATCCAATGCATTTACAAAGATACATTTACCATTCACGATGAAAGATTTTCGCTTTTATTCACAACAGAATCATTAATGAGGAAAATATAGAAAATGAATATATTTCTGTTAACACAAAATATTTTGCGATATTGCAACGATTTTGTTCGATATTTTGAATGCAATGCAGTATCGTGAAAATATTGAATTCTGGGCGTTTTTATTTTTATTAGAATTAATATTGATGATCAGAATGTTATATTAAACACTGAGGAAATATTCGCTTCTGTAAGCAGGATATCAACTCTAATCATAGTTCAATAGCTAATTTCTTAACAATTAGAAATAAGATTTTACGTTAATTTCAATTTTTTAATGATTTGAAAAAATAAATCTTGTTTAAATCAATAAATATGCATAATCTGTATTTTTATACAGTCTCCTGGTTCTTTTAATCGTATTTGATAAAATACTTTTGATATTATAGAATTCCAAAAAATCAATTATAACGGATCGAGTATTAAAGATTTGAATTTCATTATTTAAATCAACTTCAAGATTATTTTAAAGGCAGACTGGAAATACTAATTATCTGTATTAATAACCTATTTGTCTAAAATAATGAAATTCAAAGTTTCATAACTCAATCAATTTTGGTCAAAAAGAAACTGAACATTTTTTTTGTTTATTTTAAATATTAAGGCAGCAAGAATATTGTGTTGAATATAAGTAATAAGAGCAAATATTGTATAAAAATATATAATTTTCGTAATTTTCTCAGTAATATATTTATTGATTCAAAGTAAATAAAATATAATTCAATACACTATTTAGTGGAATGGAAACTTATTCCTATTTCTAATGATGAAATTAGATATTGAACCACAATCAAAGTGGATATTCCTCATAAGAAATGCGAATTACTTAGTAATATCAATCTACAATATTTTTTATCTTTTTATTTTTTACCAATGTGTGTGAATCTTGTATTTTGTTAATTAAAAGGTCATAATATTCCAAATCCTAACAACCCTTAAAATGTTATTCAAAAGCTAAAAAAATCATATTCAAGCTTGTTAGCGCATAATCTAAAATATTTAGAGATATTTTATAAAATATATGAAAAACGTCAATAATAATAATATAATTGCATCAATTGTGACGAAACTGCAGCAGAATTTCGAGGCTATGGATTTGAGAATTATATCCTCTTATCAGAGTTTTTATTGCGCACATATAAGTTTAACCATTTCTATCTTTGGTAAAAATTCAAATTCTTAATTGATGGTTGTGTTCGTAGTATCTTCAGTCATTTAAATCATATCTTTTGTAATAAGTAAAGTATTTTTTGATTACGATTTTTTGCATTAAATAGGTAAAAAAAAATTTTAATTAAAAATATTTTTAATAAACAATTATGTTTAGAAATTAAAAATTAATACAATTGCTTAGTGCCCTAATAATATTTACTAAATAAATTTTAATTAATTTTTTTTTCATGAAAACTTGATATAATCAAAATTTTATTCTCAAACAAGTTCAAAAACAAAATAAGAGAAAAAGTGAAGATTGATTTATAGACTCATTTCTGGCTTCCTTGGTAAGTATATTATAATACAGGGAAATTTTTAAAAAGGAATCTTATGAAACTTGTTATTTTTATTATATGATAAAGCTTTAAAAGTTTTTTAGATTTTATTTTCACCTTCAGATGCAATTATCAGATGCAATTATTAATGAAACACAATATGTTATTCAAATGTTTCATTTAAATGCGCTCCTAATTTGTAACCATCGCATTTTTATCTGATATAATGTGAATTAAAAAACATTAAGAGCACTTTGTTATACAGTGGATGACGATTTAAATTAATTACAAGAGGTGATAACTGTTAATAGAATCTTAAAATCCATATTACAATGCTTCTATATCACTGATACGTGTACAGAACGAACTTCAAAGTGATGTTTCCTAGATTTTATAGGCTTTTCAGTTATTCTCTGCTGATTTATACACTTTTAAACAAGAATATTTGTAATGCTTCAATTTATATCATTTGTAATAATGAGAAGTTTTTTTTAAAAAAATAAAGAAAACCTCTTTTACTACTTTTACTAGTGTTTTGCTTAAAAATTTCAGATGCTATTGAATACCAGACTTGAATCTGTATTCGAAAGAATTAAAAAGAACCTCATCAAGATGGATAAAGGCATACCACCATGGCTTGATGCAGTGGAAGAAGGGAAGGCTGCCTATATAGCCGACACGTTGTATGCCAAGTCCATAATCGGCGAGCGATTCAGGGTGACAGGGAAATGCAACATCCGAGTCTCCACTTTCGACTTATGTGCGGGATACATTGGGTTGGCATGCAGGAAAGGGTTAAAGAAGAAGTTTCAGAGAAATCTCGACAACGGGTGAAGATTGCAATGTCTTTCAATAAAAGAATTATTGAGAATGAATCTAATGATTTATAAATGAGTTGTGAGCAAAAATTCAAAGTCTTTGAAAGCTGTTAAATTAAAAAAAAATATGAATGTTTTTTAAAAACTTTTTAAAGACGTAGTCGGCAATTTTCCAGGAAGTATTTCATAAATATTGCTTTAATCTTTCAATGAGCGAACTTTTTTAAATGTAATTTAATTTTTTATTTTTGTATAATACTTTTGTTTCATACTGGTAACAGTTCAAGGAACTAGAAAAAAAAATTAATACTTCTTGAGTTTTAATAACTAAATTTAATTAAATTAACTTAAATTTGTATTTTATTTTATTTTATTTATTATTTATCTATTTATTATTATACTCAAGATAGTTTTAAAATAAGAAATTAACTATTCACAAAGCCATGAGCATCCTTCAAGTGGCAAAAGTACAGTTTTATTGTTAAAAAAAATTCAAATTTCCTACATTGTATCATGAGCATAAATTTTCAGTTTTTGTCGAATCAGAAAATAAGATAAATTAAAACTGGGATTAATTAAAATTAAAATTAAATTACCAGCAAATAACTGGTAACAGTTCTGAGATTATTTGCGAAAATTATCATTCTTCCTCGCAGTCGTTTACTGCTACAATGAATTTAGGGATTGTTTTGATATAACCTGTGTTTTTTTAGATCCTCCCTGATTTTTGCAATTTTTGAGGAGATGAATATATCAGCTGTAATAAGAAATTTATTACAGCTTTATTAGCAACCTGAATAAATTATTTATCCTCTTTAAAATTTGGAATATGTCATATTTATAGATGTCTGAACAGTCAAAAAACAGAATAAAAGCTGTAGATAAAATAAAAATAACTAAATAATTATAATATATAATCTAAAAAAAATATTGAGAAGCTGAATGCACTAAACGAATGTTGATTTTAACTTATGGTGTTCAGATAAAATGTATGCTAATAGAATTTATAAGAATACACGAAGAGAAAAAAAATCTAAGTTGTGAGTCACAAAGAAAATTATGTTTATCCTTTATCCATGCTATTGAAGGTTCCGATCAGAGAAAGATTTGAAATACAGTTTTTTAAACTTCAAAACAGACTCTCACGTCTGCAGATTAAAATAATGGAGACATATAATAAAATAAGCAAACTTCTTCCGATTATTAGAAGGAAAAAAAATCTTACCTAACTTTTTATATTTAATTTTTTTATATTTATTTTAAGAGGAATAAAGTAAGTAATTTTTGAATTGTACGTTAAAACCTCTGTGAAGTATTCCCTTTATTCTTCAGCGAAAAAGAAATTTAATGATACAAAGTAATTTCAATGCAGTCATCAGGTTGTTGTAAGGATATTAATTGCACTTTTGAGTTTTTTGTTGCTTGTATAAGAAGCAGGTGTTTATTTTTTATCTCCATATTTTTTTAACAAGCCACTAAATACAACGCAATCGCATTTTTGTACTAAGATGCTGGATTAATCGATGTGGCGTGGAGAAACTTAGTAAATTTTTTAAAAAAAACTAAAAGTTCCCAGATCTTACTTTTTGCGATTTCTTCCTTTAGAATTACATTAAAACTATCATGCATATATTGATACTGTAAACAACATTTAGAAAGTTCTAGTATTTCATCACAAAAGTGTTTTAGAACATTGATAACTATTTACTCGAAGGTTTGGGAAAGAAATACGGGATAGATGAGTGTTGCACAAGACGAATAAAGCTTTTGTAACTATTCGAATTTTTAAAAAAATTACAATTTCCGATTTTTTAATGAGATGTTATTTATTTCTGTTGGTGTAATTATTTTTAAATATAGTGTGTTAAAACTCGATAATTATTTGGCAGTTACTATATATTGTATTCAAATGCATTTTTTAATACTTAAAAAGTAAAAATAAGAAAACCTATTGTCTTTATATAAACTGAAACCAGACATTTTATTAAAGAATAAAATTCATTATGAAAATAAATAAATAATTGCGCCATTAGATGTGCCAAATATATTTGAAATTTAAAGATGCTGCTAAAATAAAAAACTAAATTTTTAATACATTTTTACTTAAATATTTAAATAATCTCAATGTGCTTCCTGTAAGAAACGAAAATTTAACTTCTATCTTCTATTTTTTTCAGTATTCTGAGATTTAATGAAGGGAAACTGGCAAAAAGACACATGTTGGAGTCTGTATTGTTCTATGAAATTTGTTCACAAAATGTTCCAAATATTATCAAACCTCTTGATCTGACGGACCTTGTTGGAGCATTCACAGTGTTTGGAACAGGAATATGTTTGTCTTTAATTTATTTTGGAATAGAACTTGTAATGAATTTTAGAAAATAAAAAAAAATAAAAATTCCCAATACATAAAAACTTTTTTGAAGTGAAACATTATTTCTTCTTGCATTTAGTTTAGTTTAAATTTAGTTAAAAATTTAATATTTAGTTAAACTATGCATTTAGTTTAGTTTAATAAATAAATTTTTAAATTGCATTTAGTTTAGTTAAAAACGTCCCGTTTTTTTAAAGCAACACTAGAACTACATATTTTAGAACGGATCTCGTAATTTTGTAGCGCAGTCAGATGACGAAGGCGACACTGAGCTGGCACCCAATCTGCAAATTTCCTCACCACACCAACGATATGAAGCGTTATTTCTTGAAGCACTTATGTAATAAGTTACAAGTTAGAGTTGATAAAAAAATCTAGAAAAAAAGAGAAATGTTTTAAATTTCCGAATTTCCACTACTTAAAAAAAATCCATTTACAAGATTTTTTGAAATTGATAACGTTATCATAATGCTTAAAAAATTATATCAGTAAATACTGTAAAATATTCTTAATATAGTGTGTTATTATTGCTTATCGTTATCATTTAAAAATAATTGATAAATATTTATAAATATACTTCAATGAGGGATTTTTACAAAATGTTTATAGAGTTGGAATTTATCAATAAAACTTAAGATAAGCTTTGGTGAATAACATATCACTCTATGCTAAATAAAACAGAAAATGCTTACGATAAAATAAACTTTAAATTCGCCAGAAAATTAACAACAAAAATACAAAGTACTTAAAATTCCAAATACGCATTTCTGGAACCATTTAAGAATGAGACACATTTATATAATGAGGAGTATCTTCGACATAATAATTTCAGAAATAACTGATTTCTAGAAACATTTAAAAAACGTTTTAAAGCATTTTTTCTATAATCAATCCTTGCATTTTCAATAGATCTTTATGTATCGGACGGGAGTTCAGTTTTATTTATCGAACATTGCAATTATGCAAAATGGTATTTAATTACTCATGAAATATCCTCTCTCATATCATGTATTTTTTAAACAAGAGGTAGAATGCATGCGATTAACGATAAAAGCATTCACACATAGTATTTTTGTTGATTTAGAAAACTTGAATTTCAAAAATATAGGATAATTTTAATAACATTGTGAAAACGTATCTAGAAAAACATCATTTTTATGTTTTTATCTGTTTCTTTTCAAGTGTGATTTCTCTTGGATATATATATATATATATATATTCTTCAAGTGTGATTTCTCTTGGATCGAAAAATTGTTAATACTTTAAAATAGAAAAAATATTTATTCTTCCCCTTTAAGCAACACATGAGCAAAGAGGAAATAAATATTTTTAATTTTCTGCTATAAAATCACATTAATTATCTTAGTTATTTGGCTTTATTATCAGGTTATAGAGAAATAATTTTAATAAACAAGTTGTTGCCTTGTAGTTTGTAGTGTATTTTTTATTAAATAATAAAACAAGCTTTCTAAAATATAGCTTTTTATCCAGAAAAAGGTATATTTAGGTAACACTGGTAATAAAGGTAACACTGTATCATCTGTCCAATGAAAGAAATATCAGTTCGATTAAAAAAATTGGCTTCTCAGATGAGGTCACTAATTAATTAAGGTCAATTAACGCATTGATCTTCACAATATTACAAACTAGATTATTTTCCTTTTGTTAAAATTCACTAAGAGCAACATAAAGTAATTATGATTTTTTTCTAATTCGTATAACAAAATAGGTTTGTTAATTACTAATCATAGGACTTTATAAGCTTTCTTTACTATGACCTAGAGAAGAAGTATATGAGTCATATTGAAAAGTTGAAAATAGTAAATTTATTAGAAAAACAATTTTAACTGTTTATTTACTGATCCAGTGGAGTAAATTTGCTTAGTAATAAATAATTGTGGTAAATTGCTCTAATATATTGAAGACTATATGAAAGCCAACAATGATGCTTAGTAAACTAAATGAGTGTAATTATATATGTGCTGTTATTAATAAATCATTTTAACTCTCTTTTTTAACATATATTTGTCTTTTTACATACAAGTTTTTTTTTTCATTTCTTGAGAATAAAATAACGGACTATTGGTTGTTTTTAATTCTGTATATATGCCGGGATAGCCTGGCTGGTAGGGCGTTGGATTCGCATCCCTTAGGTTGGGAGTGCTCACAGGTGCCGGCCGCAGACTATTCGTGTGTGTGGTAGCTGGCACACGTATAATTCACTCGTGGTCACAATGTCCTCCCTGTCCAGAGTAATACCATTTGGGGGTACAGGTTCAGAGGTGATCGTTCTCTGACTGAGGTTACGATCCGTGGATGAGTGAATGCAATGCACGAATGAAGTCCACCCCGTAAAAAGGGTTGTGACGTATGAAGTAGCTAAGTCGTACCCTTGGCCCTAGTTGGCGCTACTGAAAAAAACAAGAGACGCTTACTCGGCTTAAATCGCTGACAGATAACTATCAGCGGGTTTATAGAGTGTCATAAGTCACAACACAACAACACATTATTATTTATGATATTTGGAGTGACTCATTCAATTAGTAACATGCCAACTGAATTTTGAATTGATGTAACATTCCATAAAGTCCATAATGCTACGTGTAAATATAGAATACAACATTTAGAATGATTAAATATATGCTTAATAATTTACTGTAATTATAATTCATTGATTGTTGAATTGTGTTTTTATGTATGATCTTTTTTTCCAAAGCAAATTGTTACAAAACATCTTCGAAATGGAAAGATGCTAAAGAGACATCCATTTCTTAAACGCTTTTCTCGTTTCCTTGGCAGTTCTTTTTAAATTTGTAAAAATTTTCTAGAACAAAGAGAATACATGCGAGGCCGTTTCCTATGCCGAATATAATGAAAGCACCAATCAGGTCGCTGAGGTGCAAAGGGTCCACTACAGCTGTGCTTTCACCTGTGCAAATGTCGTAATAGAGAGAGGAAGTAATCATTCGACGGTGGTGTAGACTGCCCTCCGTGAATCTCCGTACACTGCAAGAAAGAAAATAATAAATTTAATAAGAAACTTTTTAAAAACATTCATTTTACGAAGCATTTTAGAGAAAATATTGCAATTATCAAAACATACGAACTCGATATTTTGATAAATCTCGAATTTTGACTTGAAGATATATTGCTATTTTTGATACAGTCAAATAAGTTTAACTTTCTCAAAAAATAAGCCGTTATTTAGATTGAAAAATAAAAACTTTAATGATCTGAAAGTTTTAAAACATAAAAAAAAGAGAATAAGTTTATCTTTTTAAAATATCAAATAATAAGTGAACCTTATTAAAATGACGTTTACTTACCCTTTATTGAAATTTTTGAAAATGCTTCGATTGCGCAGTTCTTTTCTGAAAGCGAAGGACATATAAGAAGCTCCAAATTCCGTGTTGGTCATTCTGAGTCCACATTTTCCGGTCTTCAAGAAACGCTCGCCGATGACGTTTTTCAACCACCACGGATCAGCAACAAAAATGATTTTTCCTTCTTCTATCAAATCCAGCCAGTAAGGGAGATCCCCTTTACTCGGTGGCCCCACCATATTGTGCTCCATTCGATGCCACAGTGACTCGTAACTCGTGTTTACCAGTCTCTGCAAGAAATATTCATGGCACATTAAAAATCCATTGGTAAGCTAAAAATCTTTAGGGATAATTGTGTAAAGTTTCAAAAAATAGTACTCTCTATTAGCTCAAAGTGCCTAACAATATTGTTCAAATATGTTCATGATATTATGCCATATACAGAATATCGAACAACATCAATGAGATATCAAGCAGTAAAGGTGTTAAAGGAAGTTGTAAAGTTGTGTTAAGCATTGATAAATCGGTACGCTAAAATGCTATCGTTGCATTAGCAAAGCGAGTTATTTTAATATGGTGTGTTTAGGTACATTCCTTATATACCTATATAAAGGAAATTGTTTTTGGATTAGACCAATTTACTATTACTTTATTGTTAGCATTTTGAAAGTTTTCAATTTAGTATTATTGAGTTGTTCAGTGTATAAAGATCTCAATCATGGAGCGTTCCAAATTGCATTTTCGACATTCACTGCTTTTTTTTGTTTGGTTTGAAGAAATCTGCAGCCGAAACCCAGTAGACATTTATAGAAACTTTTGGCGATGCTTCTTCTTCATATCCCAACTGTCGGTTTTGGTTTCAACAATTTAAGAGTAGGGATTTCAATGGCAAATAGCAATATCGGCAAATGGCAAATAGCAATGGCAAATATCGATTGCCCATCGATGACGGGACGTATTTCCTTCGGGAAGGGTTGTACCGTGGCCGGTGATGGCTTCGTGTAAAGGCACTGGTGCCACATTGTGAGTGTTTTTGTCAGGCCAATCAACACAATTTTTGGTGTTAACGTTTCCAGTTATAAAGAAGTGTGCCTCATCCGTCCATATTATCCGCAGCGGCCATCTGTTATCTTCATCATATCTGATGAGGAAAAAATCTGCGGAATCCACACGCAGTTCCTCATCTCCAAACTGCAACATCTGGATGCGCTGAAACCGATAAAGAAACATCCGCAGAACAGAACGCAGAAGCCTGAGAACTGTGGTTTTCGGTAAATCCAAATTGCGAACAACGCTTCTTGCAGTATGCAATGGACCTGCAGTAATCGTGCTATGCACTTCCGCAACAACTTCAACTGGAACAGATGGTCGCCCGGATCGAGGTCGATCGCAAGTGCATCCAGTTTCTTCAAATTTTCTTACCAAATCACGTACACTTGTTACGGAACATGTGCCTCGTCTTAGCTTGCGATTTCGCCGATAAATTCGCACTGCTTCGGCAGCATTTCAGATGCTTTATGCCGGCAAATGCTTTACGCCGGCAAATTTCGTCACACGCTAATCGCTCCATCGCCATTTGTGTTTTCAATGCGATTATCAATTTGCACAAGGAAAAAGGGGGTGTTGCCATTCGAAAAGTTCAAAATTTTCTCACTGTTACCGTAACCGTGAGCTCTGCGTTGTTTAGAATCATCACAATCTCCAGCGCATACCTTCAAACAACCATGTCTGAAATTTTGGTTCGATTGGTTGAGCGGATAGGCCGCTAGGGTTTCATATATAGGGGACGTTTTCTTTCTCCGCTCTGTATATATATATATATATATATATATATATGTGTGTGTGTGTGTGTGTGTGTGTGTGTGTGTGTGTGTGTGTGTGTGTGTGTGTGTGTGTGTGTGTGTGTGTGAAGTTTTAAATATTTTGCAGAAAAAGCTATTAAGACCAAATTATTTAAAGTATTTAAATGGAAATTTAAGCAACCATTAATGCTGACGAACCAACTGTTCGCTAAATGCGGATAGTAATACAATAAAACATTTTCATTTCCAAATAAATAATAAGACAAACAGCACTTTACTTTGAAAAACGCCATGGGATATGAATTCTTGAAGGTACTAATTCCCAGTTTACTTTCCTTCAATAATTCTTCTATGTTAGAAACTCGGGGTTTCAGTCTATCCGCGGCAAAAGCTGAGACGATAGCCCCTTGATACGTGTACATGATAACCAGGCAGGCAGCAGTAAACCATATGCTTTGAAGAAGTCGGAAACTAGGAGATGAGCACACATGCTTTATGAACCATCTTTTGTCATGGCCAAAATCTGTAAGGAGAAAGATCAAGATGAAATTTACAATTTAAAGTTTGACAAGATAATGGGTTTTGATTTGTTACTATATGTTAACTATTTGTGGTATTAAAAAGGTAAAGACTATTAAAAACGCAATTATCCGATTCCTGTAATATTCTAGGAAATAATGGTGAGATGAAGTCAAAATTTCGATTAATTTTTAATTTATCATAACCTTTATTAAAATTTCAAAAAATATAACTTCGAGGTGCATATTTCGATTTATAAATATGCTAAATATATGCTAAATTGTTATAGAAGTTAGACATTCGTGCAAAACCGTGCCATCACACACACACAGAGAGATTGCCCTCGTTAATCATTAGAGATTTATGGTATTTCACAATTCTGTATGCATTGTTTAGACGGAATTCCCATTAATGTGCATGTACGTGTGCTGGTCTCGCACAAAAGTGACTCATCAGAATATCACACATCGTAGAATGAGCAATCTTAAATCACTCCTTCTAGGATTATGAGTCAGTTTATTGGTTAAGTCCAGACAGTTGAAATATTTTTTATGATTCAACAAGAAATGTTCTTCTATTTAAAAATTATAATGCAATTATCAATAGTTATTCGAAAAGGCAAATAAGTTTTCAAATAGATTTTTAGAAGATAAATTGATTTCTATATCATCTATAAATTCAGTTTCTTTTTATATTTTAAAAATGATTGCACTTTTATCAGATTGTATCGTAAAGAAATGAGAATCTGAATATTGAAAGTAAGGAAAAACCCAAATGCCCGGACTCCAAATGCCGTGTTGGAAGAGTATTTTGCTTTTGATTTGCAATTTAAAAATGAAAGCACTTTTGTTAGGTTGTATCGTAAAGGTCACAGAATCGGAACACTGAAAATGGGGGAAAACTCTTCCCAGACTCGAAATGCCGTATTTGAAACGTGTGTTGATTTTAATTTTTTTCTTCTGAATTCATAATATAATATTAGTTATGACTTACCTTTTCCAATTAAACCTAACTGAAATGCCCATAAATATTTTGAAAATGTGGTTATTATTCCTCGTTTTCCGGGAAATGGTAAAACTTGGTAGATCAAAGTGGCTGTCACGGAAACTATAGCTGTCGATAGGATAACAGAGAGCCAAAGCTTTCGAAAAAAATGTTAATCATTAAAAACTGTGCATTCAAGTAAAAATACTAAAATTTAAATACTAAATAGTAAAAAACGGCAAGAGATATAAAATCTAAATTAAAATTATGAATAAACATCTTACCGGTACTGAGAAAAGAGCCAAAATGAGAAAAGGATCTTTGTTGCTGGATACTAATCCTGATATTAAGGTGAGTGGAGAGTATGCCACAGGCACACTAAATTCCATTGCACTAGCTCTGGCTTCATCTATGTAATAAGGTCCCGATATATCCGATTCCTGAAATGAAAATTCGTTGGTTAATTTTATAATTTCATACATTTGTAAAAGTGAGTTATGTTACAATTGGCTATTAAAGTGTAATGCAATACATAACACGGTAATCGATAAATGCTCCAAAATACATTGTGTGTATATACTTCGAATAATTAATTATTGCATGAGGAATTACATTAAAATTTCATCCAGAAATAGAAGTATCAGACGTTTAATGGTTTAAATTAATTAATGCAACATCTTTTCATTTCTTACAATTTCAGGCTGTAAAGATGGAATTCTGTAAATTTTTTTCATTTGCTTCTTCGTGTGCTAGTTTCCAAATTATATGTACAAAGGAGTTATCAATAAAAATACATTAATTTAATAATTTCTAATTTAATCATTAGTTATTTTAATTAAATTAAATTTTAGCTATAAGAGTGTAGCCTCTGGTTGTAAATATTTTTAAAAACTATGTCAAAGCTTTATAATAATTATAATTATAATATGCAAATTAAAAAATAGAAAATAAGTGAAATAAAAATATTACGTTATTAATAATGTGTTTTTAACTCTTCTATTTAACATGTTAGAATAATACCACATCCTGAAGATAATCGCATATTCAAAATTCACCTATGATAGTTTTATGAAAATAGAATAACATTATAGTGATTCTTTAATTGATATATTAATAATAGCAAAATATGTAAAATTAAACACATTGTTTCGTATTGTAAATAATGTATCATTCTTTTTCTCTCTCATCTCGCGAATCATTTTTCATTTTTATATATCATTTATAAAAGGAGTGCAAACGATAATTAAAAAGTGTAAAAGTATTCTGAAAAAACCTCAGATAATTCAGTTAAGATTTGCTTATTGGAAATGATGTTATTTGGATTGAAAATGTTGTGTTTTAAAAAGTAAGATTAAATAGTTATTATTTTTATACGTTATTTTGTATTCTCTTCATAAGGAATTATATTAGATCAGTTGAAATAATTTCAACAATCAAAGGTTCTAAAAATTCATTCTTGGGTGCTATTTTATTTCAGACTCATTTAAAAACGTCGGTTAAATATATGGCAATTTAAACATGCGATTCAATTCTTTTATAAAAAAAAATTCCGAAGGGATTTTCCACTTTCAGATATTTTACTTACGATACTTACGATATGCAAATTAGCAGTTTCACTTTTAGTATAAAAGCAGCCTCTGATTTGTTATTATTTGGATTACTCCGTTAAAATTTTCAGTACTGAAAAATTTAACTGCTTTGAGTCCACAAGTAAGTAATGTAGATTCTACACTGGTCTCTTTCTGTGATGTTACTAGGATGAAACCGTGTCCCACCTCTCTCCAAATCAGCTGGCGTTGGGAATCGCTTGTAACATCACGGAAAGAGACCGTTTCGGTGGTCCTGGAGTTGTCGTCTGGAGAGGCATTATGATGAACGGGCGGACTGAGCTCCACGTTTTGACAGAGGTTCTATAACTGGAGATCGCTATTGTCAGGAGGTGATCCTTCCCCATGTGCGTCTGTTCCGAGGTGCCATTGTATCAGACTTCGTTTTTATGGATGACAATGCACGGCCACACAGGACTCATGCTGTTGAGGAGCTCCTGGAAAGTGAAGATATCACTCGAATGGATTGGCCGGCGTGCTCCCCTGATTTAAATCCGATAGAACATGTGTGGGGTGCTTTGGGGAGACACCTTGCGGCACGATTACATCCTCCTGGGAATACCCGACAACTTAAACAGATGCTGATTGAGGAATGGACATTCTTACCTCAAGAATTGTTGGACAATCTGGTGCTGAGTATGGGGAGACGGTGCGAAGCAACCATTGCAGTAAGGGGAGGGCATATCCCATACTAAGGAACATATGCTTGCTGTTCTTCCTCTTGGATAGACAATCATGTGTAACGATACTATGAGTTCAATAAAGCCTTTTTTTGTTTGATTCCATACTGTATGAATTGTATTCATTTCTGTGCAACTATGCTTTCGTCATTCTTTCAGAACAAAATGCAGTATCTCATTTCTGAATTTCATGTCTCTCAGATGATTTCTCGTGAAGTTATGGCAAAAAACATGCCTGTTGCTTAAGTTTTGAACACCAGTGTAGTTAATATGTGGAACTTGGCAATAATTCAGCGTCACAGAGAGTTTCTGCTTTTAAATATCTATTGTAATTCATACCAAGGATATCAAAAATTCCTTTTTAAAATTATTTACTTACAATCTGTACATGAGTGCCTTTAAATATCTGACTATGCCTAATTTTATTTTAATTGGCATGTAATTAAGAGAAAATTCCAAGGAATAAAAATATTATGGTCATTCGTGGCATATAATTACATGTTGTAATTGTCAACAGTTTATAAGCATATTTCAAACAATATAATTTTTTTCAACTTTTACTGATTTAAAATCTAAATTCACTTACGATGATAATGAATTAAAATATACTAACATTATTCACCATAGATCCGATCATTCCGGTCCACTTCCCATTCACTTTAGCGCCATAGATATTGTCAGTCTGATAGGTTGATTCGTAACTGAAAATGTAGTACATCAATAACTATGGCGCTAAAGTATGAAAATACAATAACTTGCATCAATAACTTGCAGGTATGAAAATACATACCAAAGACTTAAAAGTTTATTTTTAGAATTTTTTCTTTTAATTAATCTTATTTTTCAAAAGTATAATGTGTCCCAAAAAATCATTGAAATTTTTTAAAAGTAGAGCAAGCATTACTGAAATAAATAATTTGCAATCGAACGTGGGATCAGAAACACAAAGTGGTATTATTATAGGAAGCCTCTTTATGAGTAAGAAAAGGGATTAACTTGAAAAAGTTTTATATGCGATGGAATAAAAATTTAAAATACCACAACAATATAGCTACAGAAATAATGACATAAAATCGTCTGCAGCATCGCAGATACAATGTCATCAGCAACTCTTTCTAGCATTCTCAATTCTTTTCGTCTAAAGCTATGCATGCATTGTTTCTCGTTATTAGAGTAATTGTATTGTTACAGAATTGTAAATTTGTATTCCATTATACCTGTGATGTACAATTTATCCGGTTAATTCATTTCTTTTACTTAATTCATGAACAAAAATCATCCACTTCAGTCATCCTTTTGTACTTCCGATGTTCCGTCCAAAAAAAAAAAAAAAAAAAAAAAAAAAACTTTTTTAACCCTTAATGATCTAGAGTTTCAATTTTGATATCAATCTTTTAAACCGAATGTTCACATTACTATTAGTTTTTTTTATAGGTTGGCTGTACGCATTTTACTGTTGTATAATATTCTTTCCAACGAAATTAAAAAAAAAAATCAAATGTCATTATTGTTTTATTTTATCTATGACATATTACTTGCGCGGGAAAGTGAACAAGTAAGCACATTTTACTAAATGTTTTGTTGAATACAAATTTGATATATTTTCTTTTTCTGAAGAATATAAATAATTTTGAGGTAAGTGAATATATTATTTTCTCTATGATATAATTATTTTTTGCGAGTGCATGTTTTACTTGAAGAAACTAGTGCTATTTTTGTGAGTATCAATTTTGATACTTCAGGCATTCCGCCCTACATAAAACCTACCTTCTAATTCTTTGGTTATTTTTCCCTTCATCTAGACCCTCAAGCAAACACAGTAATATTAAAAATAAATCACTTTCGTAAATCAGGCTACTAAGGGTTAATACTGTAAACTTGACTTATCCTTATAGTTTGGGATAAGAATATCCTTTCTGGATATTCTATACAGCAGGCATCAATTTTTCAGTCACAAATTTTAAGATTTATTAAAGCTCAAAGTATATTTTTTCAGAATAATTAATTGTCAATTGGAAAACTAAAATTAATTGTAGACACCTTTTCAATTTCTTTTCTATTTTACTATTTCCAAGATGTATTGCCTGTCATTAAAATAGATTTAATAATTTTGAATTACGGTTAACTAAAGATTGTAGGTCTTGAACTATTACCACTCTTCAAAACGAGCCTTCTCTACAAAAATACTCTTACACTTTAACAGAATAAAGGTATCTGATTATATAAAACATAAAGTAAGCAATACTTGAAAAAAAATCATGTTTCTAGGAGTTTCCTTTAAAACAATAGTTTCAAGGACATAAAAATCATCTTATTTTTGCAATTATTATAAATAAAAATGAAGTTAGAGATACTAAGAGTGAGAGAAATAATTTTAGACCTGTGCTTCATTAAAAAGATTATATATATATAAGATAACATGTATGAGACAGCGTAAACAAATATAATATTTTGGATATTTCAGAAAGAGCATTGGAAGCTTAACACTTCTAGAAGTTTTAATACTGGTACACTCATCCCTTTTTTTTCTCAACCAGATTTCAGAATTCCAAATTGCCAAATTTAAATTTCTGGAAAAATTTAAAATGGGTAGTTATCTACATGAGATAATGTCATCTATGGAATTCTAATATTTAAATATATCGGAAACATATAAAATTATCTCAGTGAATAGCATGCAGGAAATATGATCAGAAAAAAGAAAAAAAATTAAAATATAAGTGTTTGAAAAGTATCTTGCTAAAGAGAAATAATAATTCTTTTCCAAACAGACTCAAAGGTCATGAAAATCTTCATTCCTTCATAGACATCTTTAGCTATTCCACCGAGTTCAACCGTGCCATTTTCTTTCACAATTGGGTCCACAAACGGAATCCACTGTAAAGGAAAGATATTTTTTAAATCTCGTGAGAAACCTGTTTAGAAATGTTTAATAATACTGTTAACATAAATCCATATTCAGTTTGAAAGCTAAACTTTACACCATTATGTTTATTGTACCATACATTTCTCAAATTGTCTGTCTATATTCGTTCAATTATATCACAGGAAAAAAAGAAGTTTTAAAAATGGTTGTACTTTATATCACAACAACTTAGTATTTAATATTTTCCCACTTCTTAGTTCTGAAGTTAAACCTAAATTACAAGGGCGATAAAATTTCAAAAAGAAAAATATTAAAAGTATTGCCTTACATTGAAACTTACGAAACGTGGAAAAATAAGCCGAATCTTAATAATAGGGGAAAATCAATATTAAATAGTAGTAGTAACAATAAAAACTATTTTAATTTTCTTCGCAACAGTAATATGTATTGTTGTAAAAAAAGCTTATAAATATTTTTTTAAATAATTGATAACAGACAAAGAAATACACAGTAATAAAATGAAAATAATTAAAAAAATATTTTTCATTATTAAGATGGTTATGACTAGTTTTTGGTGCTGTAATATTTTCAGCAGCTATGAGGAAAAACGTCAAAATTTCGTTTAATTTTTAATCAATTAAAATTTTAAAAAAATCGTTCCACGGTGCACATTCCCACTCTCTGAAGCCTACCTGTGCCAAATATAGCTTTGGATCAAACGATTTGTTCTGTACAACCTAACACATACACACATATTCATCTTTATTTTTGATGATGATTCATAATAAAGAAGATGTCTGCATGAATATGTATTTGCTTGTTGGCACTTGCAGCGACCAACCAGGCGATAAGCATCACTCATACCTATGGAGATGAACTTTGCTCTCCAACGGAAACCAGTGACTCACTTCCTGGCTTCGCCGGCTTGCTCCGAACTTCTGCCTCGTGCTGGTCGATGGATATACGGCCAATGTATCATGAGCTATATTTGTTAATTTAATTTGTAATTAAAATTTATTTTTGTTATCTACATGGCTGGCAGTTTTCATTAATTAGAAATGTTTTAATACTTTAATTTAAAGTAAATTTGGCAATGCGTGTTAAGCCACGCATCAAACACTCAACAGCCCAAGCAATTTGTCCGAGGGATGAAAATTTCGCATTACTGAGCGAACATTTATAACAGGAATATGCATCTAGAAGTGATTTAAAAAAATTTTTATTAATTAAAAACTAAGCGTTCTCCACCATAATGTAGCCATGTATCTTAAATGAATCTATGGCATAGCTCCTCGAAACGGAAAGTACCTACTGGAGATTTAGAAAAGCAAAATAATAAAGGGATTAAGAGTAGTTAATAAAATATTTTCAAACTTTATTTCATGAGGATTGTGAGATGTTTTAGATTCTATTGTAAGAATAATGTTTAATTTTTGAAGGAAAAACTCACCGGAGCGTATCTTACGCGGTATACTGGCATTTTTGAAACGCCTGTTGAATAGTAATGTGAAACTAGAAAATGAACAAGCGGTAGAGATATGTGAAATGAATGCTATAATTTGATTTAGCTATTATTTATCTCATATTGCCAATCCTATGAACAAAATAAATATAAATAAAATGTATTTATGTGCATCCCCTTTATCTAAATATCATGATATTTTAGGCTTCAAAGAGTAATCGTGATATCATGTTACTAGATGTATTAAATGGCAGTTTTATTACTGTTTAATTTATTTGAATAGAGCAAATCTTCATCTATTGCGAAGTCAGTTATTTCCATCGCATTCTAAAATGATAGGCCTTTATGGAATATAATGTGATTTCTTTATTTGTTCTATGATCAGAAAAAAAAATTGTTTATTTTGGTATTCCTCTCGCGATCTAGGAATAAGTTATCGAATTATTATATGGAAAATTGATCGATAAGAAGCAACTATTTAACAATAAAATAAACACAATAAAGAAAAATAAAACAGAAGAGATTTCCCTCAGCTTTCAGCATAACCTTTATAAAAATTTCTTTGTTTTTATTAATAAGCAAGCAACTTCGTAACACTTTCATTTGTTCAGAAAACATAGTTAATAAAGATGTCATATTAAACAGTATTTTGAACTTTAAAGAAAAAGTAATTTGGGTATGAGATAAATAAAGCTTTGCTTTGTCTATCAAAAAAAAATTGTTTTGTATAAAAATGATTGACTCACGCATATGAATTGAGCGCGTGCGTATCTCGAACAAAGGGCACTTTCCTCGATTGCAGTGTGGCTTTTACATCCTCTAATTCTTCTTGATTTTGGTTTTTTGGAAATTACTGTACATCATGCCACTGAACATCTGTTTGTGTTTGTCCGGTCGGCAAATAGTCTTTTATTGGAATCCGATTGACATGCACCGTGAGTGCTTTCTGTTTGCTGTGGATGGAGCATGATGAACAATTGATAATGACATCAATAAACTAAATCAAACAGAAGAAATGATTCATAAAGAAATCAATAAAGTTAAAACGCCTTTCGAATTGTTTCGGAATTTTGTTTTAAAATTATTCTTTAAATATCCATTTTATATTTTGATATTGTAATGCCTTATTTATTAAGTTACTAGTTGTCTGTCTCGCTCAATTTGTTGGTTTCAATAATTCTATTACATCAATAAAATTTTAACTGTAAGAATCGTCTATATTTTTATTATTTTTATATTTTATATTAATAATTTGGAATTAAAGCTATTCATTTAAGTAGTTCCCAGTTGAACTTTCTGAACATAATAAATTGTTGCTTTTGAAAGATGATAAATAAAATTAAAGATTGCTTCAAATGAAATCAAGTAAGAAGTTTAAAGATTGTAAATCTTTAAATAATTTTCAAGATGATGAAAATATTTCTAAACACACAAAAAAGAAATTACATTATATCCAAAATCAAATAGTCAAGATAGATAATCTCCACTTCAACAATTCAGACTTTAGAATTTGTTTGGTAAATTACATTGAATTTGACAGTCTTGTAAATGTATGCATTATTCCGCAATCACATCTCAGTAATTATTTTTTGTCATATGATGGAAACGATTTAAATTATATTTTAATTCAAGTAAATATAACGTTAAAATATAAATGATATTATTTGAGTAAAAAAATATAATAATCATTATAACTTTAACCAGCATTACCCGCATTTTAAAAAATAATAAATTGCAATCAAAAATATTTATCTAGACAAAAAAATATTTAAATATGTTTTAAATTTAATGCCTCCTTTTCTTTTCCATTCTATGTGTTGTATTTTCAATGAATTTGTTGAATGATTGGCTGTATACAATATAAGTCAAGATTAAAGATTTGATAAATCCAACAAAAAAACCTACATAGTACTAAGTATAATATCAATTGAGAAATTATTTACAGACTTTTAAAATTAGTAAAAAAATGTTTTATGTACAAAATGGCGTTAAAAGTAAATGGGATATTTGAAAATTCAACAATTTTCCTTGAAGTTAATGTATTAAGAACTTTAAAAAAATGAAAGATCTTCAGTAGTCAACCGCTAAATATCCAATGGTCATTTTATAACCCTTTGATTATTCTTTATTCCTTCAAGAGAAATGTAAAACAGTTCTTTTGAACAATTTTGACTCATGCTGTTGAGGAGCTCCTGGAAAGAGAAGATATCACTCGAATGGATTGGCCGGCGTGCTCCCCTGATTTAAATCCGATAGAACATGTGTGGGATGCTTTGGGGAGACGCCTTGCGGCACGATTACATCCTCCTGGAACCCCGACAACTTAAACAGATGCTGATTGAGGAATGGGCACTCTTACCTCAAGAACTGTTGGACAATCTGGTGCTGAGTATGGGGAGACGGTGTGAAGCAACCAATGCAGTAAGGGGAGGGCATATCCAATACTAAGGAACATCTGCTTGCTGTTCTTCCTCTTGGACAGACAATCATGTGTAACGATACTATGAATTCAATAAAGCCTTTTTTTGTTTGATTACATACTATATGCATTGTATTCATTTCTGCGCAACTATGCTTTCGTCATTCTTTCAAAACAAAATGCTGTATCTCATTTCTGAATTTCATGTCGCTCAGATGATTTCTCGTGAAGTTATGACAAAATACTTACCTGATGCTTATGTTTTGCACACCAGTGTATATATATATTGAAAAATTTGATCTTGAAAATTTGGTGATTGATTTTGAAAAACTCCGACGAATATTACTAGCTTTAAATTTACACGGTCTACTTAACAGTCTAAGTGCGGTTGGCGTTTAATTTAAACGCCAATTAAAGTTATTATCAAAAAAGCAATCTAAAATATATTAAAAGCCATTTGAAATAATTTTTAATATAAAATTAAGCAAGACATTTAAATTTCCATTCATATTAGTCTTTTATAAAATTTAATAATAAACAGTTTTGTTTACTCTTATCAAATATTCAAAAATAAGATTTTACTCCAGAAAAAAAAGGATATTACATGTTTGTAATGATACACCACTTCATATTTTATAAAATTTACATAAATTCTTGATTTAATTTCACGTGTTATATTCTTATACAGTCATTTGAAAACGGTTATTTTAAACAAGTGTTCAAATCACAGCAGCTATTTTGAATCCCAAGGAGAAATAATTTTTTATATATATTTTAGATTGTAGTTTAATGTTTATATACTAAATACTGTAATCTAAATAAAATGCGTTTACGACATCATTGCCAGTATTTTCCTTTCGTAATATATTATTAATTATATTTCAAAATTAGAAACAATCGTTAACATTTATATGAAAATTTTGTCAGAAATTGCACACAGATGTAGATGCTTATCCGTGATGAATTTGTAACTCATTATTTGTTTAAGATTGGCATTTGATGTTATTTCTTTGCTCCATACAAAATAAACGGAGCGCTATAGGTGTAACCATCTAAAAAAATTATCTTGAGAAACAGAATCTTAAATTTATGTTGATTTTCAAATAAAATATCAAAGTTTATTATTTAATCATTGTCAAATGTGGCCAATATGCTGTTTATAGGTAAGGAGCAGTACATTTTTTTCTTTTTTTCTTATCGTAGGAAAGCATTCAGGTAAGAATTTTAATAATAATTCGATAAGATTACAATTTCATTTATTTATAAAAATGTTTTTAATTGCATTCGATTACTATATAAAATCATCCCTGCAATTGAAGGAATTAATTTAACTAAACATTTCATTTGATAATCCTTCATGCTAAAAACTAAAATATTGACTGGAATTTATTACATCACAATGCATGTAGAACTTTCATATTTGTAACCTTATATATTTAAAAGTGCAACTAAAAAAAGCTAAAGATTAAAAATATAGACCATTCAAATAAAAAAAATTAAAAGTAGTGTGAAAACTAGAAAGTAGCTTTAAGGGAATGAGTTTTTTTTTTCTAATCAAACAAACACAAAGAGGAAGTGGAAGAAAATAGGCTATTTATTGAAGGCGTTTCTCCTGCATTTGATATCGTTCAATTAATCCTAATTAAGCAACCTAAATTAAACCAAAAGGGATAAAACATATTTTAATAAAATAAATAAGTAAAAAATTTGTTTACTATACTTTTGCATCTGAATATACATTTTTTTTGTTTTAATTAAAAATCCAAATTTGTTAAAAGATAATATTGAAAATTAACCATACTATGTATCAGAAAAAATAATATTCAACAATGGATTGAAAGAAAAGATTTTTGTATGAATTTACTAAAATTCTTAAGCTGGAATAAAGAACGGAAGCTTTGTTATTTCGTTTTTTATCAGCTTGCTAAAAATCAGATCAAACGCGCACACAAAATTTTGTTACAGTCTGTGACTACAATTATTCAAATCCATTTGATCATTTAGTTTAGGTAATGATGAAAATAATCAGTCAAGCTAATTGAATAAGCAATTAAAATTTTATTATTTTCGAACATCCAGTTAAATGCTGTAGAAAAGTACAATTCGTTTTAATCTTAAATTGTTATTCTATTACTACTAACCTTTAACTACAATTCCATTCGGGCTCTGCTTTGAAATATCAAAATTTTCTAACACTTTATGTAGCTCCATTTATATAAGTATTTCCAGAAATACGTACAGTATTAAAAGTG
Organism: Argiope aurantia; assembly: GCA_026543865.1. Taxonomy (NCBI): domain Eukaryota; kingdom Metazoa; phylum Arthropoda; class Arachnida; order Araneae; family Araneidae; genus Argiope; species Argiope aurantia. Next base: position 35,856 of record JAPMOR010032669.1, on the reverse strand, counting down.
AAAGATTATTATTTTCGAACATCCAGTAAAATGCTATAATAAAGTACAAATCTTTGAATCTTAAATTGTTATTCTATTATTTTTAACCTTTAACCGCAATTCCATTCAGAGAAGGAATCTTTAATTTCGAAACTCTAATTTGTATTATTTGAAATATCAATATTTTCTGACAATTTATGTAACTCCATTTATGTATGTATTCCCAGCAATACGTATAGTACTGAAAATATAAGGTTAGTTTTAAAGCCAAAATCATATTGATAATAATAAGAATCGGAATATTAATGCTTTGCAAATTTACTTTTTCAATTACTAATGTGTTTCAAAATTTCCTTTATATATGTGGAATGAAGTTTCTATGAAACTTTGTTGTTTTAAATCATGTTTGCATGAAAAAAATGGAAGATAAATGATTTCTTTTATGCATTCAATACCCTTTCTGCGATTTAGTAAGTTTACATACCTTCGTAAATATATTTCTTTTAAAACGCCATTGTATCTTCTCTCAAATTAAAGAATAAACTTTATTTCATACATTCGCTCAAAATAAGTGTAATTTAAAAAAAATTCCGACATTATTACATCTAAAATTGTTTTCCGTTTCAAGAATCCATTATATTTCATGTAAACAAACATGCAATAGCTACATCTGAAATAATTTAGTTACGCATAAATTATGTAACACACGAAACAGGCATTGTTTGTCGTATCCATTACGTCTTTCAAAAGCTAAATTAGTTTAAATGCTTACTCATTTAAAAATATTAAAAAGGTCACTTCTGTAATATAAGTCAGTTGTTTCTTGTTTTAAAAAAATAGATTCTAAAAAACAAACAATCAACTGTTCCAGAATTTTCTTTCTTTATTTCGTAACTATCGCTTTTTATAATTATCATCTCATTTGCATATATCCATTCTTTTAATTTTGGACTTTAAAATCAGAATGTTTTACAGACGCAAATTTAAATGTTTTAAAATGAAGACTGTTCGCATTGGCGTTTCTCAAGTAAGTTTTTTTTTTAATCATATTTCATCGTTTCCCTTAATGTATTAATTCTTTCTTGTAATAACTGTCAAGTTGTAGATATTCATACAATTTTAAATGATGTTATAATCAATTGAAATAAAAACGAAATTAATACTTTTATATATTAATTATGTTTTCCAACATATTGACTATACAGTATTTTGATTATTTCAAATAAAAATTTTATTTCCTCATGCAAAAGTGGCAAAATACTTTACTACTAAATAATATATTAAAAATACTTGATTATGATAATCTATGTCTCATGCTTTTTTTTTCTGTCTTGAATGTGCGATAAAATAAGAGATCAAAATCTTAATCATATTAAAGATCAAAATCTTAAATAATATATTTTTTTATTTTTCTAGTTCCTAATCGATGAAGCATTTCTTTAAAAAAAAATTAGAACAAAATAATGTTAGGTAATATGAGAGCATACAGAGAGCTTCATACCGCATTTTTTTAAAAATTTGTGTTAGCAGCAGCTAGTAAATCGTTAATTAGTAAATGTCTAAATTGTGATATTGTAAAATGTACCGATTATCAACTACAAAAGTTTTTTTAAATATGTTTTGTATAGGAATTAGTTAATCGTTTCTGTAAGATAAACATTAACTTTCACAAATTATATAAAATATTATAGGATAATTTTGAAAATATAAATATCCATTTTATACAAAGATTAACGTAGGCATAGAAAATACAAATTAAGTTTAAATGGCGCATAAATTTTATATGAAATTAACTGCTCAATGTTGTGCTATAACTATCATTAACCATTTAAGTGCAGAAATAATCAGGATCAAGCGATGATATGCATGCAAGTCGAGCACAATGCAAATGTTTGCATAATAAATTTTGTGAAAAAAATCATATTATAATGAAAAAGATTACATTTTTATTAAATAAAAAAAATGACACGTCGGCTGGAACAAAATGAAGATTTGGACTGACATATATGTGATTCGAACGCAGTTAACTGGTTAAAAGCAGGATAACTTAACTTCTATGATATTTTAAAGGAAGTTAGGAAGTGTTAAAACTGTCTTTCCATAGATATCCAAAAAATTATATCACTGTTTTATTTTTCATGCACAGATAACAGGAAGAGTTCTTTGTTAAATATACATAAGTTGAACAATTTGTTTCTAAATTTAGGATTCTATCTTTTCAGTGGGTCCCATGGATAAAATTTGATGCAAACAAAACCCTCGAGTCGGCTGAAGGTGTGCTTGTGGAATTTTACAAAGGAATGAAACACGCGAACGTTTTTGAGTAAGAATGAAGATTTTAAATGGTAGAAAACTAATTTATTTCTGATTTAAAATTAAAAGCTGTAATTATTTTATTCACGTATCCTTCATGATTAAAATTTATTATCTCTTTTTGGATAATTTAATTTTGAAATCACCCAAATCAAAACCTAACTATTGCTTTTTAATAATAAAATACATGCTTTGTAGGCCAAGTTGCAGCTTTTTTAATAGTACACAAATAGCCGCTAATAACAAAACCGCTCACAACAAAATAAAGTACTTTTAACTATGCATATAAAATAAATTTCAATTTTTTTACTATGCTTACTAAAGCAATGAAATCGGTTGCTAAGAGTCATAGATCCATCAATATTGAATTCTCGGCATCCTTCGAATATAGAGAGTGAATAAAATGGGGGCTCATAGATGACGGGTCTAAAAGGAATAGTATTTATAGGAAATAAAAATTAATGAAATCATTGCTGACAGCAGGATTGTGGGACTCATTCGTGGGTTTTTTTCATAAGTAATGTGCAGTGAAGTGGTGTATTTTTTTAAAGATTTCGCTCAAAAATGAGAAGTAATGGGGGATAGGCGACCGATGATAACTTATCTGTGTGTCACGAATTTTCATTTTAAATTAAAATGGGCGAAATGTATATGATTTTGGGAGGGTTCTGGAACTTATTCTTTGATTTTTCAGACAATTTAAAATATATAAACGGTATTTGAGGCATCTACGAACAAACCTTCGTCCTTCTTTCATTTGTTTAATATGCCCGTAAATGTAATAATGAAAATTTTGATTCGAACAATATTTTATTTAAGTTATCACTAACATTCAACTGATGACAAATATTCAACTGAAATCGCAAATATTCAACTGAAATCACAAACATTCAACTGAAATCACAAATATTCAACTGGGCGTCAAACAATTTTTTTAAAGTTTTTCTTTAAACATCAGAGAATTTTATTTGCGTTAAAATTTGATAAACGATATTATGAATATTATTATTATTCTTATTTAAAGTTGATCAGCGTATTACGTTTTAAAAACAATTGACATCTAATATATTTCAGTTTTCTAATTTTTTGATATATTCTTTTAGCTATATAATAATTTTTAATAACTATTAATTGTTTCAAAACAGATTCTAAATGGCATCAAAAAATTATATGTTGCTTCTTCTCTGATAAGTCTTTAACAAAGATTATAAAGTATAATAACTTTGTAAATAGTTGTATTTTATTTTTAACGCTAATAGATTGAATAAATTCTCTGTGGTTCTCTTAGCACTTTTCAATTTCGAAACACAATATATATTTATTATTTAATAATTTCATTTACATCTTAAAAATAAATGAAAATATTAAATAAAATATGTATTTTTGCAAATCATTTAAATAATCTTTAATTAATATAATTTAAATATTTTTATTTAAATATTTCTAAATATGCACTTATTAATTAGATACTTTTTAAAGCTAATAGACTTATTAATTAAAGTGCAAAAGCTTTTCTATTAAAATTACAGTTAATGCATGTCTATTGGGTGAATGGAATCATGTGCTCGCTTAGAAAAGTTAGTGTGCACGATTTATTTTCTTTCATTAATTTGACAGATTTTAGCTATTAAAAATTACTCTTCTCAAAGTAAAAATTAAAAGGAAAATAAATTTTCTTTTGTAATAAAATGAATAGCTGATAAAGCTTAAATTACTCCACTTTGAACTTTAATTACCAGTTGATCGCTCTTTTAACCAGTTTCCTTTTCCCGTTAAAATATTTTCATTTCCCATTATTAAAATAAATTACTATACTTTATTTTCTAAAATTAATTTTTCTGCCAGTATGTGTTTTTTTCTCTTATATTTCACTTATATTTTTATTTTCTTTTACACTTTTGTTATACAATATTTATAATTTTTTTTACTTTTCGCAGTTATCAATTACAAATGGAAAGTGTTTATGGAATATTAGGTCCTGATAAAAAGTGGACTGGGATGATCGGAGCAATGCTTAGAAACGTAAGTTTCCGAAAAAATTTATAAACATCACCAAAAGTGAGTCAAAACTTTTAACAAAGAAACAATACCTTTCCTTGTGGTAAATTTTCCTCCAATGAAGCGTTTTTTTTTTTTTTGGAAAGTGATTTGTGAAAATATATCCGAATGAATTGCAGGCTTCATTAATTTGATTTAAATTTAGTGCTAGTTTTCGAAAGCATTTTTTGACAATTGCAATCTGTGGCGTGTAAGCGAAATTTTTATAGTTTTGTGAGCAATAATCTCAGAAGTAGTAGGATTAAAATATTCTAAAAGAATAATTTCTTACATATATTCACTTTACATAATTACTTTATAATTAAATAAAAGTTATTTTTGTATTATTTGAAAAAAAGTAAGATGCGATATGAATTATATGACAGGCGGTTTTTTTCTCTCTCTTTTAGATCAGGAAAAAAAGGACAAGAGTAGAAAACAAAATGAATTTATTGTCGAAAGTTGCTCACAATACTGGTTACTTTTCGACAACAAGATAACATAATCGGACATAAATATAAAGGCATTTACCATATCGGTGGTGCAGTTTCCTTGTATCCTTTTGCTGTTGCCGTCAACAAGGAGAGATATACCATAGCGTTCCTTTGAAGATATTCATGAGCCTGAAATTATTATTTTGGCATTTGAGCCAGTTCTTCAGTTTAGAGAAGAAATAAAATCACTCGGCTCTAAGCCGCATTCTCTATGAAAGGGAGGAAATGTGTACGATTATTCCAACAGAAGATCTTGTTGAGCAAGATGAACAAGTCATTCGAAAGAAATGGAGAATGCTGGGGCGCTATACCAAATAAATTGGGAGAAACAAACTGGGAGAGCAACATGTCAAAACTACAATCTTAAGTTTTTCAAAAATTTTTTTTAACTAATTCTTTAAGGTTCTCAACTAATCAATGCTAATCAAAAATTGAAGCTCAAAATTTAATACTGAAAGGAATTTTTTTTTCTGAAAACATATCTTACACTCATTTATATAGAATTACAAATTCCTTTTATGTTGTTGTTGTTCAAAAATGGAACATCGTTTAATGTCGAATCGTTATTGTTAAATAACTGAAAAATTACGTTTTCTTGCGGTATTGGAAAATCTTCTGGATCTAGCATCCAATAGTACAAAATTCCAATCTGTTTTCGAATACTTTTTTTTTCTTTCAGGAAACTGACATAGTGGGCCCATTCTTCATGGACGAGCGCCGAGGAAGCGTGGTGCAGTTCGTCTCACCTTTGGATTTTTCACAGCTTGTACTAGTCACTGGCTTAACACATGCTAGCAACTATCCTTTCCTTATTTTTAAAGTGTTTTCGATTGAAGTAAATATTTTTCACAGTAACTTTTTTTTCCGATTTGTTGTCTAATTTTAACGTGAATCTGTGATTCACGAAAAGCCTGAAAGAAAACATTATCAAAAGATTGGCGATTTTCGAAATAATCTAATTATGTATAAAATGATTTCTTTTTCTGTCGTTATAATCCAAAATCAAGAATTTAAAAACGTAAGAAATAGTTTAAAATAATTAGAATATATAAAATCAGTATTCTTGCATTGACTTCTTAAATTAAAAAAGGGTCATACATTTCGAATTATTTTTTAAATAAAAGAAGATGAAAGAATAAATTGCTATTTTTTGTTTGTTTATTTTTTGTATTTTCTGCTATTTGTAAAATAAATGATGAAACAAATTGTGTAATTGATGAATTGCTATATTTGTTTTCTCTGTATTCATTATAAACCCGATTGTAAATGAACAAAATTCGGAATTCATACTTGAAATACAATTTTATTTATCGCTTTTTTTTTGTATAAACTTCATTCTGAAAATTATGCTTGCAATGCAAAACGAGCCGAAATTAATTCGACGAAATAAACAACATATGTTTTGTTTATTTTTTGGCAATTTCTCTTGAATGGTCAAAAAATGTTTCCGAATTATCTTTTTATAATAATTTGGTACAGAAT
>JAPMOR010032669.1:19399-29541 GCA_026543865.1 Argiope aurantia | reverse complement strand
TTCAAAAGTGAAAAAATAACTATTGACGAACAAAGATTTATTTTTTTCACAATCACGAATCAATCAAAAATGGCAGAGCTACAGTATATTATACGAAATATAATTCTCTCTCAGGAATCTTGAGTAATTGCTTCTTTTTCTTATCAAAAAATTGAAATTGAATTTGCATAGTACAAATATAGACATTGCTCTTCAAATGGACGATTAATTTCAAAAATCATATTTATTAGATAAATATCTATTGCATAGATATTATAAACGGGAAGAGCATAGTTTTAGAAAAACAATCAATTATTAGTTATAAAGAAATGTATTCATTGATTATTTCAGTTGCCTCTTGGGAACATAACATTGAAATATTAACTTTAGATTAATGGATGAGCAAAACAAAACAATCTTTAAGAAACTGAACTTAGAATATTATGAATTATGCTACAAAATTCATATATTCTGTTTACAGGTTTATCACTTTCAATATCAGTTGCCTGCCTTTCTCTCTAAATTTGCACCTTTGGATTTTCCTAAAGAAATGGAAGAAATATCAGATTAGTCTTTCCTTTCATTCTCTTTTATTTAATGCGTCGTTTACAAATAATTTTTGAATATTATAATTGAATTTTACATTTGAATTCAATAATTTCTTTGAAGAATAGTTGTAAGACCATAAATGTTATTTTAGAGAAAAGGCTTTCAATTTTTTAAATATTATAAATGGTGCATTTAAATCAATTATTACTTTGGAGAATGATTTTAATGCCATGAAAGTAGTTTATGACAAAAGAGGAAAAGAATTTGAATGCGCTTTGTTGGAAATTCTAATTGGTGTATTTTGAATTACTAAACGAGTCTGAAAATCCTTTATATGTATCTTAACAAGAAATATATAAATTATTGAAAAACATTTATATTATAATGAAAAATATAAAAATGATTTATTCTAAAATTATTCATCTTCAGTTTTAAAGTGAAAACTTTACTAATATGTTAAGTTTTTATAATTTAATTTTTAACGCCTATTTCTTTCCTAATGAACTTTTTAAATAACATCAACTGCAGTTTTATTTCAATAGCACTCATTGCTAAAAAAAATTTTAAAACTTTTTTTTTCCTTTTGTTTTTAATTGTCGACATATTCCAGCAAAAATATCAAATATTTTTTTTTTCTTCTTTTTATTAGCTATGGTTAGCATTCCTAATGGCTATTTTCATTATTGCTGGGGCAACATCTTTAATATATTTTATTTCACCGTTTCCCGTTAAAAAAAAGAAAATGGAGGCATGCCTAAGATATTTATGGTTGTTTCTGATGTCGCTAATTGGGAAAGGTAAGTAAAATAAATTTGAAATAAAAGATTGTGTTAAATATTTATCATAAAATCTTTTAAAGGAAACACTTAAATTTTAATAATAAATCACCATTATAAAAAAAAATAGTAAACCTCCGGCAAAAAATTTATAGTACAAAGGAAATAGCTCTAAAGTAAATTGTGGAGAAAAATGTGCAAAAAAATGTTAAGAAAATATTCGCATGATTTAATCAAAAATTTAATAATAGCAGAATGAATAAGAATAATGTTGATAGATGTGTGTGCACGCGCGCCTCGTATGATCATATACAAATTTTAGGTTATTAATAGAAACTTGAGAAGTCAAATTTCTGTGACCACTGTACTTTTGGAATGGTGGTAAAATGACTGTCTGGAAAATTTTTGCCAAAACAACAGAATTTGTTGGCATCTTTACGAGAGTTGCCATTATATTTTAAAAAGCAAACTATTCCAGCTTCAGGTAAGCCTAAAATTTGCTCTCAAATTCTTGGCGTAGGCAAAAATAAATGAACGCATGCAAATTTCGGGAGTAATATTAATGCGGATTAATAAATATTGAATCGATTTTATGCAATCGTGCGACCAGAAAACGTAGAGATTAATGTATTATCTATACTTAGAGCTTGAAAAATGTATGACTATTATATTATGTTATTATATATTTTCATTAATATGGCAGAGAATATCCAAATTAGAAAAATAATAGTTATTTACTCAGAATTAGAATTTGATTTCATGCATATTGATTAATATATTTACAGTTTCTCCAATGGACTTAGAAACTGTTGTCTATGATGCTTTGCGGTAGTTAAAAGTAAAAAATAAATAGTAGAGAGTATTTATTTTTTCCCTATTACTGGATATTCTGAAAGGTATTGCATGTATGATAAAATCCAATGAATATAACGTAGCTTGATTTGACAATTATATGCTAATATTTATTTTTTAATTATATTCTAGTTCTTTGAGAAATACATACATTTCGAAACAGTGCGATTATAAAGTATGCAAAAAAATAAAATTAAAATTAAAATTAAAAAAATATTTTTAAAAAAAAGTTGAACTTGACAAGAATGCGATAATTAAAATTGAAAATAAATTCGAAAACACTAAAACGATAATCTGGCGATTCCTTGTGACGTGAGCTTAACTAATTAAAAGCAAGAAACCAAACAATAAATTAGTTCTATTATTTAGATTTCTTAATTAATTAAAAGAAACCAAACGATAAATTAATAGCATCATCTGAAGGTGATGTCACTTCATAGAAACGATAAACAGAAATTTCATTCTTAATTTTTGTTTTTGTTTTTGTTAAAAAAATTATTTATTTTGTTGATCTAACTTGATTTTACACTGATATACACTGATTTTATTGATCTACATTACGGCTTTAATTTCAGATTTTGGAGCAAAAGGCAGTTGGTATCTAAAATATATCTTGAATAGCCGTAGTTTCCGCTTCATCCAGGGCGTTTGGCTCTTAAGCGTTCTTATATTTGTGAATACATACCAAGGTAGCATTATATCCAGTTTTGCTGCCAACAAGTTGAAACCCAAATATGAGACACTGGAGGAAGTGCTGAATGATAATAACGTAGCTGTCGGGACTTATCCAAACTCTTTTCCTTATCTATGCCTATCAGTATGTATTTCTATTCTTTTTTGAAAATGAGTCCATGAAAATGATTTTTTTAATATTAAATTCCAAGCGTTATGATGGTTTGTTTATTTATGGCAAAAAAAATTTTAATTGAAAAATAAGTTAATTTTTAAAAGAATTAATCAGTTGAAGACCAATTTAATTCGTCTCTGAGGTAAAGGTTAGAAAATACACTTTTATTTATGAGTAGGTACTTAATATAAATTATACTTACAGAATACATAAGTGTTCATTTCCGCTCATTAAAAACTAAATTAAGAAAATAAAATCCTATAGTCTACTAAATAGCAATCGGTTAACAGTTTATTCAGTATTAACCTTTTATTTAGTATTGGTTATAGATTTCTTCAATTTTGGCAGTCATACTGACTAACTCGGACTTCAACAAAAAAAAAACTAGACTTGAATTCTAGATTTAAACTTGAATTCTAGATTAGAACACCGTAGAGATAAGGAGGTATTTAAAATTGTTACAAATATTAGCATTTTAGGGAAGAAAATTTGGCTTTTGAAGGAAGTAAAGTTTTTGTAATTATAAAGTCAAACAATATTGCAGAAATTGCCATCCAACTAAAGCCTTTACGGATATGGTCATAAATCTGCAGCTGACCCATTGTAGGACCATCCTTGCCTGTGGACGTCGATCGGAAGCTTCCCACAAATTGTCGGTAAAAGAAACAACTCCGGACATCAAAGAACCCCGGAAACCCACAAGAGAGGGAAGTGCAAAATGTGGTTGTCTCAAGATGTACGGCCGTCGGAACGGGGCTTAAGGCAGAGCTCAGTTATCCGTTGATAAGCAAAACCTATTGTCAGTACTTTTTTTTTTAAAAAAAAAGAGGAGATTTTTAGTTGTAGGAAAACAATGAACAAAATTATGAATATCCCTTAAAACCCAGTCTGTTATAGGTTTTCGGAAATAATAAATACCATCTAATTGTCTGAGTCAATCTGTGCCCCATCTTTTAAAATTAGTGTAGATTAACTATGAAAAAGATAAAGCAAAGTATACTTAAATTTCCTAGACCATAACCTCCAAATCTTTCGATTATTTTAAAGAAATGTTTCATAGGTTATTTCATTAGCAATATTTTTTTCTGATTAGAAATTAGCCAATACAACATTGGAGCCGATTTGGCTGAGAGCTCAAGAAAATCTGGTGTACGAGGTTTCACACACACCTGAATGGATGGATCGTGTAGAGAAAGGGAAGATGGTGATAGTAGCCGAACTCGGACACACGAAGTACCTCATAGGGAAGAGGTTCGAAAGGACTGGACTCTGCGGAATAAGGGTTGTCCCTCTCAGACTTTGCGCTTCCTATTTAGCACTAGGAGCTAGGAAAGACCTATCCAGTTCTTTCATCAATAAGTTCAACTATGAGTATGTATGCAATAGCCTTTATGATAAATTTTAACTTTTCTTTTTACCTTCTCGTATGTGAAGAGAATGAATGGTAATTCAGATTTTGATGAAATCTTACGTTTTAGAACTCCCTGAGGGAAAAGAAAGAACTATTTTAAAACTTTGCCTGTCTATTTATATCACTATGCACACGATTACTCAAACTTCTACAAGGTAAAGAAATAAAATGTGAAGCGGTTTTTACACAAAAATTATAAATTTGTATGAACTTTTAAAGATATGCAAGGTGATCAAAATTAAAACACCCTTACTCTGAGCTCTCTATAAAAAGAACTACTCAATGTAAAAGCTCCAAAATTGGTGAACATACTATTCAAAAGATAGGAAGGCGGATTACGTGAAAAACAAATTAATTACAGAAGCACCCGTAGATGGCGCTATACAACAAAAATAGACTGAAAAGACTCAAAATACACATTTGTAATACATTTTATCAAATGTTCAATCGCAAGGACCTTATCGATGCTTACCAGCTTGTTTAACTGCGGATCGTAATTGGTCGATTGAGATGCTTCTCGCATGCAGAGTGATACTGTCTTTCAAATCTGCCATAGTTAGCAGACGTCCACGCTAAACGAGATTTTTTAAGTACCCCCAAAGATAAAAATCGCAGGGATTAAGATGTGTAGAACGAGATGGTTAAATTGCCGGAAACGCACGACTAATTACACTATCATTCATAAAATGTTGTCGAAGAAACTGTTGTACACAGAGTCCAATGAGTAGAGGCGCTTCATTTATATTACTATTATAAATGTGAAAGTTTGAATGGATGGATGGACGTTTGTTAGTCAATCACGCCAGAACGGTAGAACGGAATTGGATGAAATTTAGCACAGGGATAGATTATAGTCTGGAATAGGACATATGCTACTAATTATTTAGGTTAATTGAGTGGTTAATTTTTATTAATTAAAAACTAACTTTCCAGCCTAAAATCTGAAACCAAATCCCGCCAAAAATGAGTAAGGCTTCAGTTTTTTTCCCCACACTAATGAGGTTAGGCTTAATATACTGCCGCATTGAAGAAAGACAGTCGAATCTCCATGGCCGATGGTCATGGCACTGGTCTCGTGATCAAGAGACCTGGGTTCGAATCCCGCTAGAGACAATGCGATTAATAGTATATGTAAATACTTAATTCTTTGATTTTATGTTTTCCTTTATTTCATGTTCCAGAAGATACTGGTCATTTCTTTCGCTTACCAGACAAGTGTTCTGGACTTTTCTTACTGCCTCCAGAAGAGTATTCTAGAACTTTGTCTGCGTGAATAAAAGCAGAAGAATTGCTAGTTACTGTATTCTCAGTTCTGATTTCAGAGTTCAGTTAATAAATTGGTTTATCTCTATCTCTTGTGTGTGTCATTGAGTTCTATACTATAGTTATACGTGACAATATCTTAAACCGATTATTTCAAGGGATTCTGTTTATTTTCTTGCTGTTTGATGCATTTAAAATTAAACATTGTTAATTAATCGATCTTTCGGATTCATTCTGAAGTGCTTTTAAATTAAAATAAAACAGATTAAAGGAAATAAAAAATTTCTAATCTGTATTGCGTTACCCCAACTGGCGTAGAAAATTCACGCATTTGCGTTACCCCAAATGGCGTTGAAAATTCACGCATGCGCAGTGTGTTCTGATTGTTGACAGCTGTGTTTTCATTTTAATTAAAAGTGAAAAACTTATGTGTATTATACTGTTATGGCTATCTCAATCTCGATCGATAAATAAAATAGACTTGACTTGATTTTAAAGAAATACGGACTCGCTGTTTTGTTTTATTTCAGGTTACAATGTAAATCAAATATTTTTAGGTTAGTTGTGTGTTTTTGTAACTAAACTGTATTTATGTTAATTATATTTTTCACATTTTCTTATATTTGTAAGTGCATCGGTTTTTAGGTTAGTTTAAATTTTTTTGATTTGTTATTATTTGATAGTTTTTCGAAATGCCCAGAAATTCAAATCTAATCTTTCGAAGAGGAGTAATAAAGCTCGGGCTATGAAAGGAGCTAGAAAACCTGTTTGCAATTTTAGTGAGCACTTGCGAACTTCAAACCCCCTCCAGCTGTGGGATAAATACAAGGACGCTTTATCAAAAGATACCGTGCATAGGCTGGATGGCACTCACAATAACCTAATCATTAACGGAGCTTTGATATTGATTGAAGGTAAAATAATTTCCATATTTGGAAAATGTCTCACTGATTTCGGCATACCCCCACAGCAGCGAAAAGGGGAATTATCAAGCGAAGTTGTAAAAGAGCTAAACTACGACACCGCGGTTTTAGAAGCGCAGGTCAATGAAATGATACCACGATTACTTTCCGAGCAGCGTCAAATCTACGAAACGATTCTGAACCGAGTAAATAGTGGAGAGGAGGGGTTATTCTTTCTTGACGCACCTGGGGGTACGGGTAACATGTTTGTGCTGAATCTCCTGCTAGCCCGAGTGGACCGCAATATAGTTCTGGATGTATCTTCCTAGGGCATTGCTGTAACTTTGCTTAACAGTGGCCATATTTAACATTCCGTTTTCAAATTGCAGCTTAATCTTGCAAGCGAACATACCCCAACATGCAACATCACCAAAAACAACGACCGGGGAGTCCTTTTTGCAGCAGTACAAGTTAATAGTATGAGACGAGTGCGCAATATCGCACAGGCATACGTTAGAGGCGTTAAACCACAGCCTGCAGAACATCCGCGATAATCAGGCGGTGATGGGCGGCTTCGCCGTTTTGCTCGCAGGCGATTTTAGACATACACTGCCGAGCATTGATCAGACCGTCAGTTCTAATACATTCACATCAAAATTTCCACGCGAACGAAGTCGCAGGTAAAAGCTAGTTTTGCATAAAGGTAATTGAATCAAGACATTGACGCTGTTGCATTTGGGGTACAGCAAAAATTTCGAGCATGTTTTGGTACCCGCTGGTCCTTCGTAAATTCTCAAGTCGACGAAAATGTCGAGCCCTGATAAATTCAGAGAGTAAAAGCAAAAGAACTAAAGCAATAATATTTGGTATATAGTTTTAGCATATAAAATATGACATCGTGTTAAATGAGATAGAGTATTCTTCACAGTTATAGCAAGGTATTCATGCTAGGTATTCAAGGTATTCATGCTAAGCTCCCTTTGATAGTGGTATAGTCGTACATGAATATGTGAAGTCCCGGACGTAAATCCTATACATCACAGTACAGATAATATTTTAAAGAACTTTTCTCTTAAAAATCAGAAATCAAAGAAGGTGACCAGGAGTGCTGAAATTGCGAATTATGTCATGTACTGTTCCCCTCTTTACATAATTCCCCTTTTGAATTTCGATAAACAATATATCTTCAATTATAAATTGGTATTTATGGTTTAATTTCTTAAATGTGACATTTAAGAATTGTTGTTATCAGTTATTCACTTATATCAAAAATAATTTTTAACGTTTAATTATTATTCAAAAAATAAATTATAAATTGAATTTCTGTTCGTTTGTAGCTTTTTTTGTTTGCAATTTACTATCTCAACTGTTGTTTCTTATTTAAATTATTTATATTACTACAAGATAAACAACGTATTAAATAGTTTTAAGTTTCGTAATTTTATACGATACTTCAAAAAGTAAAAAATATTTTTTGTTTCCTATAACGAATGTTTTGAATAAACTTATAGTGGAATTTTTCATTTACAGGATTCTAAGATTCAATGAAGGAGGCCTCTCAAAGCGTCACAAGACCAAATTTGTTCTCTTTTACGATATTTGTACTGAAGGACGCACATCCACAACACATCCTCTTAGTCTCGCAGATTTGACAGGAGCTTTCACTATATTAATTGTTGGATTAAGTACTGCAAGTGTGTGTGCTGTAATAGAATTAATGAATAATAGGATACAAAAAAGACAAACTGAATAAATGAATTTAAAAAATTTCTGTGTTTTCTTTTGAGGATTTACAAATATATACAATTTCTCAAAGACATTTAAACATATTTTGTTTAGTACAAAAGTTATAACAAAATTTGTTAGAAATAATGCCATTTTTGGGCTTTTTAAAATTCTTACAATTTTAATGAAATATTTATGAATTTGTTCAGCTACTCTTAGTATCTCACAAAAAATTTATGTAACATATTTTTACAAAAAATTATTTATTATATGTAAAAATATATAGCATATTATTACATATTAACAAAAAATTATAGCATTTTATTAGTATTTAGAAGAAGGGATTAAATTATATTAATTTAAAATTAGTTACAGTTTTAAAATCCAAATAGTATAAATTAAGCATTTTAGAAAATTTCTCTATAATATAAATTTAGAAATTTGAAGTAAATCATTAAATTTTAAAGTAAACCATTTGAAATTTGAAGTAAACCATTAAATTTTAAAGCAAACCATTTGAAATTTGAAGTAAACCATTTTTTAAATAAGGATGAAATGCCTAATAATATAGAAATATGTCTCCAAAATTAGTTATTTTTTAAATTTTGGTAAATTTGATATTTTTAAGACTTGAAGTGTAAACATTTAATGTTTGAGGGGACATCATGAAGCACATATGTTCTTCTACACATTCAAGTGATCGTCATGTTTCTGACTATAACTTAGACAGCAAGCACTAAAAAATGTCACACAAGCACATTTCTAGTAAATCTGTCATATATGAAGACATTACACATAGAAATTAGATCAAAAACATTTTTGTGGTGGATAAGGAAAAAAAGTTTTGACAAACTTGATGGTTTGGTTTAGTTATATTAACGTCCCGTTTGAAGCAACACTTGGGCTATTTTTGGGACGGACCTCGTAATTTTGAACCGCGGTCAGATGACAAGGACGACACCTGAGCTGGCACCCCCCTCTCCACGCCACACCAGCGGGAGGACGTTTGGTCAGGACGGATTAAACGTGCTACAGACCCCCTTACACGACGGCTCTTCCGTGGAATCGGGTCTCGAACCTGAAACTCTTCGGTTCCGAAGCCGAGACCTTACCACCAGGCCACCGCGGCCCTTGACAAACTTGAAAACAATGGTGAATTTCTTTGCCTTCGAAGGAATCTATTTTTGCCTTCCTCTAAGTTACTGTTTTCAAATTTTTATCAATTATTCAACAAAAACAATAAAATATTGAATTTTGGAGTTATATCTATATTGTCTGTATGAAATTAAATGCCTGTTTTTTTAATATGCTTAAATTCCGTTTGTATGCGTATGTGAACCTTTCTAATAGGGAACAATGCTATAATATCATAGAGCTATTAAAAATGTAAATATCCGGTACATCAATCTTCCAAATCTCGCGATATTGTTGCTTCAGTTTGTTGTTTGTCTTGCAAACTAATTTCACAAATTTTAAATAGAATCCTTCTTCTTTGACTTTCAAGTATCGAAAAAATCACGCCATTAAATATTTCACGAAATAATAAAAGTGGTTTGAACTTCTGGGATGCAACGTAATCTATTGTTAGAAATTAGGCAAAAAAATTATTTTTTTTAAAAAAATGCCGAAATTGTAAGAAAGTTATTAAATTGTCATCATTAAAAATATCTTGTTAAATTTTGAAATAATGTAAAATTCATTATAATATTTATATAATGAATGCGATAATATTTTCGGTGGTTTTCCGGGAAAAACTCAAAATTAAGCTTAATTGAAATTCTAATAAAATTTTTTGTAAAAAATCACATCGAGGAGCACATTTCCGCCTCCAATATATA
>JAPMOR010032669.1:0-18999 GCA_026543865.1 Argiope aurantia | reverse complement strand
ACTCAACTAAACCTCTTTCTCTAAATCTCTTTCAATTAAATTTGTATACAACTTAATGCTCATGATATGTTTAATAAAGAATCTTTAATCAGCAAATTGTGATGAATATTTAAACCGTGTTATTTTAACAGTCTTTTATCTTTTTGTATTTATTGTGTACATAAATATTTCTACTGGAATCAAATCCAGAGATATCATAAGGTTAAATGTATCTATCCGGTAATCTAATTGCACATTGCTTTCCCTACATTTTATCTTCAGAGATTGTTTGCGGCAAGTCTATTTCAGTCGACTCCAAGACTGTCCAAGACTGAGTAGGAAAAAACATTACAGTTTTTGATACAACAATATTCTAATAAAAACACCTTCAATGTTGACCAGACAGGATTGTTTCACAATCTTCTTCCTGGTAGGAACTTTCGCAGCAAAGATTGAATGTTGTAACGGTAAAAAAGCTATAAAATCTGAGATTGATTTTTTTTCTCGCATGAAAAATTAGAATTATTATTTGCAAAATCAAAAAAAAAATCAAGATGCTTCAAGAGTATGAGAAGTGTTCCGGACGAATATGCACTAAATAAAAATTCTTGGACGACGAGAACAAATTTTGAAAACTACCTTCACAAAATGGACAAACGCAAAAACATAAGGTTCTTAAGTTTCTTTAGTTATTGGCACAACCCATATCGTAGATTTAAAGTTACAAAATATATGAACGGAATTTTTCCCTGTAATTTGTAAAGCAAAGCCTCAGCCTAGCGATTTGATTATTATACGCATTTTTAAAAGACACTATCAAAAACAACTTCTGAAAAATGCTTTTTTAAGTATAGAATATGGATGCAAGAAAAAGTCGAACTTGCTAGAAGACATTTATATGATTTCTTCAGTATGGTAGAGGGTTCGGAGTAAATGTATCTTAAGCTCTTTTATAAAACATGATTTTCCAGAGATCGGAATTGATGAATTTCAGAATGAAAATAGTAATGAAAGGAAACAGTTTCTTTCCATTTCAGAAGACTTTGAGGATTATGCAGCTTGCAGTATAAACCTCCTTACGTCAGACGTATCAGAGTGATTTGAAAAATACAAATCAAGCAGTTAGATCGGTGATCGGATGATAATGGGATACATGGAATTCGTTCTTCTAAAGAAACCATTCAGTCTTTGACAACAGAGATAAAAGTGTTCAAAATTAAGATAAAAGTGTTCAAAAATTCATTTGTACTGAGATTACGATTTGCGATGTAGCTGATAGAAACAAAATGCAAAGTAAGATAATTAGTTTCATTAAAAAATATTTTAAAAATGATGTCCAAACTACTTCGAATAAAAAATAGAAAGTATTTATTCTAAATAGTTTTTTTTTTAAATTTCATAGCCAGTTTTAAGAGAGTTGATTTTTTTTTTCGATCCTTTGAATGACGTGAAATAAAAGTTAAAGTTGTATTATAAATAGAAACTTTTTTACCTAATTTCGAAACATTTCTATAAGTACCTTAAACAATGCATTTATATGTTATGTTTGAAATTTGTAAGGATTTTAATATATGTAACGAAATACAGGATACCCATTTTAATAGTTACCTAATTGCTAACTTCTAAATCAATAAATATAAGCATAAGCTTGAAATAAATTGAAAAAATTGCATATTTTGTGAAAATTATAGTAAAATTTTTTGATTCTCGAATATTTTAAACAAAAATGCTCCAATTTTCTATCTCTAAAAGTGATCGAGATATGAATCTTGGAATTAGAAGATTTCAGATCATCTCGTGGAAGATCCGCCTGTCAACTGGTATTACTTAGTCGAGGCGCTTAAAATAAAGAAATTAATTGTTTCATAATTCGATTAGTTTGGATAGATACAAGGAGAAAGGGATTTTTTTCTTTAAAATGTAAAATATCAAGAAAATATTTTTAAATATGATCAAGAGGATCAAGAAAATGTCTAAAATTTAGATAAAATAATTTTTTCAGCAATTTATTTACGGACTGCAACAGCATAGATATATTTCCTCATTTCATTTACAATAACTTTTCAAGTGGAAATATGTGTCTACGTCTAAAAGCTTGGAGATTATCTTTTTGGAGAGGTTAGCCTGTATAGAAGTGAATAATCTATATAATAATAATTGCTTAGTCTATCAACGATAGTATCTAAAAATTCAGTGAGAGTTTTAGAAATGTTTATATTAATTTTAGAACTTTAGAAATACGGATATAATTTTTGAAGGGAATTTATAACAGAAAGCTACAATCACCTAATGTCAGAAAGTTACAAATATTGCAAATTATATTTTTCTTAGTGTATGGACTTCATATTTTTTTTTAAACCTATGTTTGTAAATTCATATTAGGGCATATAGAGTTGCCAGCGAAAACAGAGAGAGAGGATATATTATGTTAAGGTAATATTATTATTCTCAAACTCTCTTATACGGTGTTGAATTCCCTAGTAATGATATCATGCTAGAGGACATAACTTTCTGACGACATTCTGAAACAATCATAACAATATAAACGATGCCTTGGGCTTAATGGCCAACTAAACATATGAAAAACAAAGAAGTAATCGGTATCTGTCTATTCTAACTTCATTTTTGTGAAATTGTATTTTGCATAGATTTTGTGCTCATTACACAATATTAAAATACTTGAACTATTCGAAATTAGCAAGAAAATGAAGTCCATTGTTATTTCCATTTGGTTTAGAATCAAATACGTGCTATAAAATAAAACTATTATTATACTCACTCATTATCTTTGAATCGATTACCCCTATGCTGAAATTTGATTTAACCTGTTCAACAGCAACACAAAATACATGCTCAGAAAATCGTTATCTTATTCAAACATTTGCTTGGTAAGATTGTCAAGTCCAATTATGGTTAGTCACTTTCTTTCTAAATGATTTTAAAAAACTATTATTAATCACGTCTTCTTTTCTGTTTATCATCCGTGCAGTTTTAAAACAAAGTCATAAAAAAGGAAATTCAATCATTTAAAGTGCTGAACATACTTTGAAATGGCATATAAGCAATACGCATAATTGAAAAAATGTATAATTTACTTTTAAATAGATTTTCAAAATGCCCGGTAGCCAAACATTAAGCAGACATTATCTTATATGTTTCTTGAAAAATTACATAGAAAATAACACGCATCTGTACTTTTCCCACTAAAATTGAGAAATTGTATCGATTAAGTCAACTTGTAGAGAAAATATATTCATTTGTAAGATAAGAGGTATGAGTACAAAAATAATTTTTCGTTGAATTTAAATTTAAAATTATTTGTTACTAGATTTTTGGGGGGTGTTAGGTATTGGGAGGGGAGGATCTTCTTAACTCTTTTATTCAGTATTGCAAACTTAATTTTTAAACTTCTGAGCAGTAAACTTAGAAGTGAAGTTCCAAAATGAGGACTGTTCGCATTGCAGTATCACAGGTAGATTTTGAAACATTTTTACTATTTTTTTATGAACAAAAGTATTGCAAACCTTTAGTAATTCATACGACATATATTTCTATGATGCAGATCCTTCGTTTTATATAGTATTCTTAATTTCATATTTATATTCATTGTGTATAGGATATCCTAGATACATTCACCCTCTCTAGTTTGGACTGTCGATGAAAGTGTTATTTTGATTATAAACTTCTTCTATACCATCCTCAATTATCTTCATCTAATCTAAAATATTGATTCTAAATATAATATATTATAAATATAACATATAACATCTAAATATAAATATTGCATATAAAATATAATACGGTTTCGCTAAAAGTAATTCAGAAAGTAAAAGTCACTTTTTAGAATTACTCAACCTTCTCGTGCAACGCTATGTTCTAAAAATCAGTGGGGGGGGGGTGAAACGCAATTCTAGAACCATGGAAATCTCTGAATGAAACAGGTGGTAAACAAAAAACTAGTTCATCTTATCAAAATCAGGAATATTATGGAAGAGAGCAGGTTATTATTTTATTCCAAAACATGAAAAAAAAAGAGAAAATATTAACCAATTAATTAAGAGTACCATTTCCAAACTGGAAACTCATCTACTGACAGAAATAAAAATAATAATAATAAAAAGCCCCTTCACAGACTTAAGAACCATGATAAAGATTAAAGCAAGCATTCAGATGTAATAGAAGATTTTTTTAAAATATGTAATTAAACAGAATTTAAAATTCATCTGACAGAGATATCTTGTCAACAAAGAAAATGTGTTACAATTATAATTCAAAAATACTTTTGAACATATGTAAATATATCATAGTTAAGTTCAAATTGTTTTAAAAGAGATATTTATCTGTTAAAGGAAATGTTTAATATTTGAAGAAAAACCAACTTGGTTTCTGCTTAATTTTTATTTCAAAGGAAAAAAAAAAGATTCAAGTTCGACGATACTTCTTTAAAAACAAAATATTTTATATAGGCGATAAATATATGTATTTATTATTAAGGCATAATAGTGTACTCAAAAGAAAATAGAAAAAAGAAACGAGGCGTAGATTATTTAAAAAAATTACCCCGTACGGAAATAAATTTAAATCTTGGTTTAAACAATAATTAGAAAATTGTTTCAAAATCATTAAAAATAAAAGAGCTTCAAATTTAGAAGCGTGCTGTTGGACGTCTATTCTAATTATTAGTCCATAACTAATTTCAAAGCCGTTAGAGAAAATCATATATTTTATGCTTATATGTAGTTCCAAGTACATGCTCTAAATTTGGCAAAATGCTCTAAATGATGCAATGTATTTTATGTTGTTAGAGTCAATAAATGTTTCAGTTACGAATTATAAATGTTTCGCATTTACCTGGTCCTACTAATCATATTTTGTAAAACATTCTTTCCACATTAATATTTTAAGGGGATGGTGGACTCTATTAAACATTTTTGCAAATTATTCACTTAGGGTTATGAATTTTTTTACGCACTTATTATGTAATTTTTTATGTATTTAAATACAAATACATCAAATTTCTTTTTAAAAAAACTTTTTAAAACGAAATGTATTATTTTTTTAAAAATTAAAAGACATATATTTCTTAAAATTTCAAAATATTTCAATCGGCTTAATTTTTAATTTTTTTCAATTTAATTCTTAATTTCTTTTCTTATTGCCCAATTTAAATTTATTTGGAACAAAACTGTTTAGGTTTTTTAATTACAAGTAAATTCTAATTCTTTAGAAGTATTTTTATACAAACTTACTGAATTTTCATAAGAATTTTTTTCTGTACTAAACTTGACTTTTAACAATCTAAAAAAAAACCTCGAAATATAAAATGCATATATTTTTTTCTTTTAATGTTTAGCCGAAATCTTTATTATCAATTCTATTTAATTTCTCTAGAAACCAAGAGACCTGGAATATTTCAAAGATATTTCAATCTAATTACAATATCATTTTGAAAAAAGTCATTAAGATGTACATTTTTTTCTCTACGCCCTTCAAAAATTCATTTGATTAAGCTATATATTTTATCATAATATTTTAGTTGAATATAAACATATATTTTGATGATGGAACGATAAAAATAAAATTCTATGGCTTATTTCAATGCCCACTATCCCTTTAAACAAGTAAAGCTTCACACTTTTGCTGCGATCAAAACTAAATCAGTTATGAAGTTTTAATTTCATTACTTTATACAATCAAAAGGCCACTTCGAGGAAGCATTATGCATTCATTGGCGGAACTTGCTTTAAATATCCATTGGAATGGTCTTAAATTGTCTAAAATAGTTACATAGCAAAAATCTATTTTTTTTTTTTTAATTTGGAAGTAAATTTTCCTAAGCGAAAAAAGATCCATGCATTTCAGGTTTAGAAATTAATTATTGGATCAAAATTAGGGTGGACATCTTATATATTGCAAAACCAAATGTTTGATATGAAAATCATTGTTGATGAATTTGTATTTGAAGTCCTTAAGCTGAGACGTATACCATCATCGCTTCCTGGTAGGAGTTCTTTGATTGGATATCAAACAGATATCTTAAATCGTGAAAATATTTTCTTTAATATGACAAGCCGCCTATTGCGACCAACTGATTAGCAGGGAATACTGATTGTGTTAACTTTTAGTTGAATCTCTTTTACGTAGTCTGATATTCATAATTCCTCGAGAAAAACTTCAATCATTAAATTGTGTCAGACATTAAAGCCGTTTTATTTCAACGGTCTTTCATTATGTATCATATGTATTATGTGTCATATGTATTATTAATTATGTATATGAACAATCCAAATGAAGCCCAATCCCACGACATCATAGTGCTATTAAAAACTTAAATGTCCGGTTCATGTACCTTTTAACTTTCGAAATAATATAATTTCACTTTCGTTTTTCTTGTGTAAATCACAGAAATATTAAGCGGAATTCTTTTTTATTAGATTTTAACAATTATAAAAAATGTCATTCAATTAAAAATGTAAAGAATCAATTAAATATTGTTGAAACAATGATAGCAGTTTCATTTGAAATTCAATAATGAATTCTATAGTTGAAAATTAGGCAAAAAGAATGTCTTTGAAAAATTGACAAAAATCAGAACAATTTGCACAATAAATTTTCCATTATTAAAAAAACTATTTTTTGAATTTTTAAATAATTTCTGTGCTTTTATATTTTTCATAAATTAAGGTGAAAAAACTTTAAAACTTTTATTCTAAATTTTTAATTAATTAAAATTTTAATTAATCTTTCAAAAAATCTCCTTAAGTACATATTCTACTCTCCTAGATATTTATGTGCCAAATCTGGTAA
Organism: Argiope aurantia; assembly: GCA_026543865.1. Lineage (NCBI taxonomy): Eukaryota > Metazoa > Arthropoda > Arachnida > Araneae > Araneidae > Argiope > Argiope aurantia. The sequence goes on along the minus strand of JAPMOR010032669.1, from coordinate 12,213 downwards.
ATCCAATTTAAGATCTAGCTTGTTCAGCGCCAACTTATGAATACTTACGAATTTTTAGTGGGCTCCATGGATACAGTTTGATGCCAACTATAGCTTGGATTCAGCCAAGGGAGTGCTCCTCGAACTCTACAGAGGGATGAAGCAGACGAAGATTTTTGAGTAAGAAATGCTCTAATTGCTTTCGACATAGCTTAATTGCATTAGCAACAAATTTTCACTTGCACAAATATCCAGGGGCAGCACGTCAACTGAGAAATTAACAATATTGCAAAAATATTTTTCGAGAGACTGTTATTTAAAAAAAGATACCTTATTCGTAAATAGTCCTGTGTGTAATTGCCAAATTTAGCCTACAATAAATGAGAATAAGTTGATATTTAAGGGGAATTTTCGAAATGTATCATTATCCTGACATAAAATGATCGCATGCTCTATTCTACTGTATTTAAAAATCACTAATATACTGTAACTTTAATCCTTAATCCTTTCTTTAAATCCTTAAATTTTAAATCAAAACGAAAAAATGTTGAACAATACCCTCTTTGAGTAGAGTTCTTACTTCCTGGCAAAAGATGTTACAAAATCAAAAAACATCATATGAGAACTTGTTTCTAGTGTAAACGTCATTCAAAACTGTCTTACTTTTTACAAGGTCGTTCATATTTAATTACTTTGTTTTCCTCAAAACATTGATTTGACTCTAGTCCTCTATAAAATTTGCAATTTTGAAAAGGTCATGAGCTGGTCCAGTCATTACTTCCAGATTCAGAACATTTGAATGGAAGGAATCGTTATCTTTTCAACGTGGAAGAAAAAATAACAGTCTCTCTGTATAGAAAATTCATATCTACAGAAGTAGTAAAGGAGGTTGCTGTTCAAACTGAAGAGGACAGAGTTTCAAACTTTCTGACCAGTCCAGTCTCTGTGAGAAGATTATTAAGTAATATTACTGTATCGCGACGTGAAAGAGTTCATGTGTTGGGGTTCCATGATAATACGCGGCAAATTATTATTGCTATTTTGGAATTAATTGCTGTTATTCACTTTTTTTCCATTCCTTATTACGTGATCCATTAAATTTTAGATGATTAGTGATGATAGCACACTTTTCTGATGAATAGTGATGGCTGTAGAGAGCTCAGAAAACGAGGGTGTTAATTATACACATCCTTTATATTACTCTATAAAAAGGCAATAACAGAAACAGCAACAAAATCAGTGGAAAATAATATATTAAAGCAAGAGTAGAAAAAATTATGACTCTTAGAATCGTTATATTCAGATATATTTCTAGAGAAGGAATTACAAAATAATATAAAATGATGATTTTTTTACTAACTTATTGACAAATTTGCAGGTAAATTATAATCTGGCGCTCTATACTGAATTTCACTGTATAGATAGATAAATCGTCAACTAATTCTTGAAATCATTAACTAATTTTGAATTGAACTTTGGGTACACTCAACAAAGCAAATTCATTATAATAATTTTATTATAATTTAAATCAATTCATTACAACTAAAAATACTTTTAATTCATTATAATAATATATAAAACCAATTTCAAATTAACTTATAACCAGTTTTCGAACAATTGTTGTGCTGTTGTTTATATTTCCGTAGTTGAAAATTACAGATAAGTAATAACAAGTAATTCGATCACAAGTTTGCTATTAGTGGAATATTTTGAAAGCCACTGTATGTGTGGTAAAATCCAATAAATATAATGCAGCTTGAACTTAAAATTATATTCTAATATTTACAGATTCTTTTAGAGACACTTGCAATTCATAACAGGGCGGTTATAAGATGGAAAAAGTGCTGTTATACAAAGGTCATTAAAGTATACAAAAAGTATAGGTATACAAAAGGTCGTAAAAGTATACAAAAAGTATAAGTATACAAAAGCTCATAAAAGAATAAACTTCAGTTGCGCATTACAATAGTGCGATAATTAAAAACACCAATCGATATTCTCGCATTTTTTGTGATTAATTAATTATATATTGTGTTATTAATTTATTAGAAATAGGAAATCAAACGATAAATTAGCAGCGCCTTCTGAAAGTGTCGTCATTTTATAGAAAGGCAGAACATGTGTTTGACAATGTTTTCATTTTCCTAGTTACGAATTGCAGATGATAAAAGCGTACGGTGTGTTGGGCCCTGATAAAAAGTGGACTGGAATGGTTGGATCCGCTCTAAGAAACGTAGGTTTGAATGAGAAAAACTCTGTCTTTTGGTATGCAATTATTAGTTTATAAATTACAGTTGGACAACAGCAAAGAAATTAGAAAGTAGGAGGAATATTTTTACTGTTGGCATCATCCATACACTTTTACTATATATTCATTCTCGAAAAAAATTGAATTTTAGATAAAATGAAAGGATGTTGATGCTTTCATAGTGTTTTACATTAAATTGAAAAAATTATTGTTTTATATAAATGTCGAAATAAGATCGATTGAAGAACATTATTAGTCAATAAAATAATTTTACAGCTACATTTATGTAAATGAAATTCGAAGAAAAACAAATGCCAAAAGTCTTCAAACATGGAATCATATATATTGCCGAAATAATATGCAGGATGTTTATGTTTATTTATAGGATATTTGTTATGGCAGTATGTTTAATGTGTTTATAATATACAGGAAGCTTATATTAATAGCGTCTGATAGGTAATTTTTAAAGTATTAAATATATGCGAATGCACTCAAATCTCTGTATATAAAATTTGGAAATTCCTGAAAAATTTCAAGATCTAAAAATTTCAATATATTGAAACATATATTATACGTCGTTTTTTAGCAGTTTTTCATAAAGGATTACCTAGGGTTAAGGAAAGACTTAAAATAACTAAACCATTAAAAAAAACCACAGTAACAACTGTTAAAATTAGATATACGTTTCTTATTTGCTTTCTACGCCATTTATTAAGCAGGGTTTCCCTTTTACACTTAAAGAATTCCGTTTAAGATGAATGCTTACTACGAGGAATCTAAAGCTAAACTGCAACTGAAGTAAATATCTCATTTCAGGCAAGATAATTATAGAATAGAAGATAAAAATAATGTATAGCTATCTAGTATTTGTATTTGTTTGTTATCTAGTATTGCCGTTTTGTAAAAGATTTCCGATTTTCCAAAAATTTCTTTTGTAATTAAAATTTGTGAAAAAGTTTTATTTAATTCTTTATTTCTTTATGAATGAAATCATTGGTCATGCTTTGAGAATACATAATACTTTAATCCGACATTTTTCTTTCTCGACACATAGAGATTTTATTCGATATACAGAAACTGTTATTCTACTGAAAATCGACGATTTCTAAATAAAGTTTGATATATTAAAATTTTCGATGAAAAGAAGTTCCATAAGCGGGAATTTCACTATTTCCAATTGGAGAAATGCATTTAATAATATAAATAATTATATATTATATTATTTGATTCAATAAATGAAATACCAGGTGCTGCAGAAAAACCCGGACAAACAATTTTTAATATAACTTTTTAAGACATAAATAAATTAACAAAATATAACAAATAATAATAAGAGTAGGCTTTTACTAATGATTAAAGTTAATTGATTTCAAAATGGCCGCCTTTTGCAGCGATACAGAGGCGCAAACTCTTATTGAAATTTTCAGCGATGGGCGCAAGTCTTCTACCTTTAATCTATTCTATTCTCGTCGAAGTGATTGCTTTAGAGAATCCAAACCTTTGTGTGATTTAATGCAGGCTCTAGACTCCAAAATGAACCATACACTGTAATCCATCGCATTGCGATTCAGTGAGTATTGACGCCACTCTCCAGATGATATCACGTTCGGAAAATTCGTCTTGCACCATTTTTGTGCCTTTTGGCCCTGTAAGCTCGTGCTGAGTCCTTTTCCTTTTTCACTTTACATTGTTGAAGTGCACTTTGGGCCACGAAATTTAACAGCTTCTAGAATGGCCCACTGGTACACTTTTTGATTCATTTTAACGCCCTCTTCACAAAACTCCAGAGCTATTTTGTTGCTTGAGCGAATTCCGCCCCAGACCATGACCGATTTTGGATTTTGGCGATGTTCAACAACTGTCGAAGTACTTGGAGATCTACAGACCAGATCCTATCGTTCTGGAAGTTATGAGCTTGTTGGACGGTAAAGATCTTCTCATTGGAGAAAAGGAATCTCTCCCAACGCTGACTTTCGGCCCATCTCAAAAGTTTTCGGTGTCTTTGGAGCCGCACGAGTTGGTTTTCCTCAGTGAGAAGCCGAACTTTTTGGAACTTGATAGATTTCAGTCCAAACTCTGTTTTTTACCATTCGTCGCATCGATCTGCTACTTATTCTCGATTCACGAGAGATATTTCTCATAGGAAACCTCGGATTTTGTTGAACTCGCTTTTTGATGGCCTTATGGTTATTGAAATTGTTCATAGCACGTTTTCGTTCACTACCTGGACATCGACCATCATTGCCAAGATCTTTGAAAAGACAGATTGCATTGGACATTGTTTGCCGAGGGACAGTAAGCAAGTGAAAGATTTCACACTGTCGTTTTCCTTGATTAAACAACTCTAAAATAAAAGATATTTTGCTTGACATTGTACAAAAGCTAAAAAACAATACATAAACTGCTATAAAATATTTTACAATTGAAGTGTTAGACAAAAAGAAATGATCACAAATTAAAAAGAAATTGTTTACTTCTATTCCGTGATGCATTAACTTTGTCCGAGGGGTTTTTTTGGTGTGTGTGTGTTTCATCCTATTCTAAAAAAATCAGGAATTCTTGTTTTTAAGAGAAACATTTCATTAACTGCCATTTTTACACTATGAGAGCAGTATAAAGATTGAATTTTTTTTAAATTTGTTTCATTATCAGGTTACTCAGAAATCAAAGTACTTTCATATAATTTTCCATCCTATTAAATGAATGTACTTGAATATTATATGAATGTACTACGCTAAAGTGAGATGCATTTTACAAATTAACTGATACTTGAAATGATTTTCAATACCCCGCTTCTTTTTTATAATTCAAAATACTGGCGCTGGTGTCGACTGCGTAATCGGGATTTTGCATTTTGCAATTTTTCTCCGTGTTTTATGCAAGATTTTAGCTGTCTTAAAGTGTAAAGAGCCACATTTCCCCCTATCGGCACTATTTGGAACTATTTTTTTTCATGGATTCCTTTTTCCCAAGTCGTCAATACTCCCCTTGCAAAATTTGGTGGCTTTGTGGCTGATAGTTCAAGCTACAGAGGTCCCTGAGTACCGTCAGTTTAAAAAAAACACCCTGTATATACTAAAATGCACTCGATGTATTTCAGATAATCACAGTATATACAGATGCTTTATTGTTAGGTGGCCCAAAGAAAGAGGATCAAACGTGTTATAGTGCAGATCTGATTATTTATTCAATGTCTGGCTAGAGATTGTGTCATATCCTCAACATTATCTACTGTAATATCGTGCACCAGAGTTTTCAGTTTCTTTATAAAAAGTATTCTGGTTGGTACAAATCTGGTAACTATATTTGTCAGCGTATGAAATTATTTAGTCTATTTAACCTTTGCTCAAATATCCCATTTAAATATTGGAGAATATTTTTATTGAAAAGGAAGAGGATCCTAATGAGGTGCGATCCACAATGTTGCAATTCATGGACCTATTTTTGATTCGAATATTCTAAGAAAATTGCTTCCAGAGAAACTTCATAACTCTTCCATCCAGATATTCAGAAATGAACTTTGAATCTTTTAAGAGATCTACACTAGTACTTGATTGGTTGTTTGAGACAACTGTTCTTAAAGAGGTTAGGAATAAGAAATCAGTTTGATGATAGATAAAAATAGTGGTATTATTATTATTTTAATTTAAATTCTCAGATATCATCTATCACCTGATGACGTACATTTGCGGACCAAAATTTCTGCGCAATTCTAATTAAATTTTGATCAACCAGTTATTTGTTCATGCTGTAGTGAAATATCCTATGTAATGTTCCCACGAAGAATTGGTTATCTCCGTTTAAATCTATTTTTAATAATCAAAAGACACTTTCGGTGCATTAATTTATTCTTTTTACTTCAGGAAACAGACATACTGGGACCATTCTTGATTGATGAAGGCAGAGGAAGTGCTGTTCAATTTCTTTCATCTCTAGATTTTTCTGAGTTAGCGATGGCAACAGGTTTAACCTCTGCCGGCCAGAATCCTTTCGTTGTATTTCGAATCTTTTCAACTGAAGTAAGAGTTTTCAGAAATTTCGAAGAGATATGCTTCTGCTTCCGTTAATATTATTAGTAAAAAGCTTTCATTTTCTTTAGATGCTCAATAATTTAATTTTTATGCATTAATTCTTGCGCATAATTGTATCTACGACCTATTTCTTTTGGTTTCAAAGAACAAATTTGTGAAAAAAAATACTGAACATGCCGCATATTCTTGGAAACCTCAAATGAGTCATTATAAGAAATTAAATTTCATTGAATAAAGTAAAGCTTCCACAACTTATTAAATCGATAAACACAGCTTATTATTTTCTCCAACAGTTTCTTAATCTTACTCTCAATGTTATTCATTTTTATAAACAATCATTTAAATAAGTGCATTTGAAAGCAATCAAACTACAACTGATAGAAAATAGAAATTAAAAATACTGAGAAAAATTATCATATTGCCGGACAAAATTATTGGACTCTTAGTCGTGAAATAAATAACTATAATTAAAATAAAATCTATACTATAACTAATAACTATAATTAAATAAAAAATTAATGCAATAAATAACTATAATAAAAATAATTCAAGTCAACCTTATTGAAATATTTCTAGCATGAATGTATAAATTATAAGAATTCATTTGAAAACAAAGCGATGGAAATTCTCGAAACTTCTTTCCAGTAATACATTGCATGCTATTAAATTTCATGTTCGTAATATTTCATGCTAATAATTTTCATGAGAATATTTCAATAGATGCTTTAGAATTTGACAATGATAATTTGGCTGTTACATATTGTTACGAATCCGTAATGCTGCTTCCCAGCATAGTTGGTTCCATCATTGGAAAGAATGTTTTACAGTCATCTCTATGGAACAGAGTCTGGGCGTCGTGTCGGGGGTCCCAGAGCTTGGCGACAAACTTGGCGACCATTTGGCGACTTGGTGACCAATTTGGCGACTTTGGCGCCAAAATAGATTATACCCGAAACTTCGAGAATTTTCCCGATCCGTCCAGTAGGAACCGAGATACGCCTCGAACGTTCCTGATTGGTTGACAGGCTTCTAGCCCCGCCTCCTGAGACCTATAAAAGAGGCTACAGCTGCCAGAGAAGTCAAGTCAGTAATCCAAGTCCGAAGACGAAGCGGAGGAGTCGTAAGCGACGGTGAGCAGCGACTGAGTCAAGCTCGTGCTGAACTGAGCTGTGCGCTACTGTCTGCAGTAGATTCCGGTTGTATGCTGCTGTGTGTGCTGTTGTATGCTACACGTCTCGGGTGAAGATAATCGTCTTCTGTGCTGTATATAGTTGACGCTTTTGTGCTGTCCTGTGTGTCTTCGTGTAAATAAACGTCGCTGTTTTTATTCTACTTCTGCCTGCTGATTGAGCGTTCTTTACACCATATCACTTCCACTATCCAAATGAACCCCGGTAAAGAAAATTTCGCAACAATATTTTTATTCTTTTTTTTTTTTGAAAATGCACAGTTTTGCTAATTTAAAAATTTTGACTGATGAATTTTCCTCATGTATCATTGAATTCATTTTCATATATCTCATATGCTCTAATTTTAGAAAAAAATTATTTCACTTATATAAAAACTGTCTTTGCTCATTAATTTCTGGCATTTGGTATAACGATTCTTATTTATAACGTATATGAAATATATTTTATAATTAAAATTTAAAATTTAACTAATGTTTTTATTAGGTTTGGTTATCATTCTTATCAGCTATCCTTTTTGCAACCTCAGTGGTATTTTTAATACAGTCTCTTCTGCCATTTCCTTGTAAAAATGGAAAAATTCAATGTTTTCTCAGATACCTGTGGCTGTTTACAATGTCATTATTCGGGAAAGGTAAGTGGCATTTTAAGAACACGTAGTCTTCAGATAGAAAGCATTTCAATAATAAAACGCAACAACTTTACAACCTTAAAAGTATTAAAATAAAAGTGGCCTGATTCCAGCATTTTAAGAACACGTAGTCTTCAGATAGAGAGCATTTCAATAATAAAACGCAACAACTTTACAACCTTAAAAGTATTAAAATAAAAGTGACCTGATTCCAGCATTTTAAGAACACGTAGTCTTCAGATAGAAAGCATTTCAATAATAAAACGCAACAACTTTACAACCTTAAAAGTATTAAAATAAAAGTGGCCTGATTCCAGAAAGCAATACATTATTATTAACTTGTTTAAATAATTGTTAACTTGTTTAAAAACAGCAATTCAAACATCTCCAAACTTTTAATTTTACACATAAGAATTCGTTCTTTCAGTATATTTAATCAACGTTTTCAGAGCCGGCCTTCTCTCTAACGGGGCCCGGATGCAAAAAACCATTTAAAGCCCTAATGTTTTTGTAAAGTAAAAGAAAAAAGCATGAGATATACTGAAATACGTACTAAATGATAATTATACTGAATTATTTCGAAATATATTAAACTTGTTTAATTTTTTCTTTACTTTGTCAGTTAATACAGAGTGATGAGCGCTCTTTCATTAAATTAAAATTAATAAAGAATTATCTTCGGTCACGCATGTGTGCAGAATGCTTAAATGCACTTGCTATATTAAGTTCGAAAAAAAAAGTTAAAGAACTTATAATTATTTTGAAGTAATTAATAACAAAAACAAAATCGCGCATTAAATAAATATGCAATATTAATATATGTTTGTGTGTTTTTTTACATCCTTTTTATTATATCAAAAATCAAAAAACTTATCCCGTACCAAACCAATTTCCTGGATTAGGTTTTTATCCATATCTTTGTTATAAAACTTTACAAAGTTTTTGGTACATTTTTTAAGTCATGTTTTTCAAAAATTCGTCTAAAAATGCGTTAAATTTTGGATTTCAATTTTAATTTTATTGAAAAAATTAGATTAAATGAATTTAAAAAAATTATTTTTGATTGAAATATTTTGTTGACAGTGCTAATTTTGGAAACCATACTAATAATATATGGCATTTCTATATTGAATGCAATAGACTTTTAGCTTCAGATATCGCTGTATAATCGTTATTTGTGTGAAAGTCTTCTATGGTATTACAAGTTTGTTCAAACTGTGAATACATTTCTGCAATCGAATCTATTTTGCCTTCCCGACGAATGTCGCATAATGGTTTAAGACTAATTTTTAAATGTTTTTGCAGAATTTCCCATATTTTTTGCCGAAGAAGAAAATAAGCGATATAAATATCACTGAATTCAAAATTCTGTTTTTCGAATTTTTTATTATCTTTCTTTTTATTCTGTTTGATCTATTAGCATAGAATCGTATTCATTTAATAATTCGATTAAGCTTTAAAAATTTCTATTTTAGGTGTTTCTACTATTTTATGGGTTTCTCAAAGTGGAAGATTATGCTAAAAAAAGAATCACATCTATGATTCTTTGAAATAGTAATTTGAGTCGATCTGTTTCCTTATTTATAGTAACTTGATTTGTTTTATCAATAGTTGAAAATAAATTTAGTCGCTTTAGTAATTCTTTCCAAGCAATAAACGAATTTTAAGTGGCAATTAGAACGCTCATAATCTTGAATTACAGTTGAAAGCTTTCTCCAATTATTATGGCCACCTATAAATCGTGTAGTTTCGTCATTTCCTCTTCTTTCGGGAAAACAGTATAAAACACAAACAAAATACCGAGTCTTGCGTCTTTGAATAAATTAAGCAGCCGCGAAGAAAAATTTCACCATTTGACATTTAAGTGCAACATAGTGATAGATCTTCATTAAGCGAAAATGATCTATCTTCAGCATTCTTAGAAAATAAATCTTTGTGTTGCACAGTTCCAGTTTTAATACAAAGCATTCTAAACTTATCATTTATAATACTTGGCCATAAACCTGGATCACTTACACTCACTTGATTATATTTGTTTTTGTCATTTTTCATCGTTATTTTCGGATTCGATTATATTTGTAAAAACATACGGTTCTTCAACGAATTTCACAGTTTCTACATTTCCATTGCAAGATTGTGTAGTGTGTGCCACACTTTCTTCTCCGATTGAAGTCTAAGCAATTTCTCTGTCAGAAACTATTTCGTAGACAAGAAAATAGATCTAGTTGTGGCTTATTGAAAGTGAGCTTGTTTTGAAACCCGGAGAGATATTTCCTTGGAATGGACATGATTAGATCTAACAAGATTAAACATTTTATAGCTCGAATTTTCAAAATACTATAAGCAATCTAACTTAGTCGGTGAGATAAAAGACCCTAAATCAACTTACCTTATATTTATAAATGTTGAAAACTTGTACTAAACTATAATATATCTGTAAATTTCATATATTTCCAAACCTGTTGATTTGTTCAGTACATGTTACTCCTCTCTTTTTTTCCATCCCGCTATTATTTTTCAGAATATTATTTTAGTCCTTGATTCTCTTGGGGCCTCCTCAATCACTGGGCCCGGTGCATAGCATCTGCCGGAACCCCCAGATGGCCGGCCTTGAACAATTTTTATGCAATTACTTTAAAATGAATTATATTATTAGAAAGAATGAAAGGAATCTTTCGTACCCTGAGCATTATTGCAAACTTTTTTCAGAAATTCAACAGAATATTGTACATTTTCAAATATTTGTATTTAAGATAAATCTATTCTTCAACAATTTCAAAAGTTGCAGTTTGTATTTCTTTCAGTTTATTGCAAAATTTTTTTGTCTCTGATTCATTATTTCATCGTTTACATCATATATTATTACGGTTAAGTTTTATATAGTAATAAATACATAAAAATCTCTCTATTCTAAAAAAAGTAAGCTTTTTAAAATTTAATTATGGATAGAAAATGTTTAGCATTTCAACTTTCTCATCAGCTTATCGCAGAAAAAAGATGTTTTAACTATCATTTCGGATAGCTGGTTTCCCGAATTCACAGCAACTTCAAATTTAGACCATCTCATTTTCTTAATTATTTCATTTGAAAATATATTAAAGATAAATTGGACTTAATTAGGAAGAAACGAAAAATGATCTTCGATCTTATACTTGATTAAACTTCAGATGCCAGGTTTATGAATCAAACTACTATAGAACAATAAAAGCTAAAATTTAGAAAAGTTATATTTATTTAATTCAAAGGAAAATAGCTTTACATATCTTTACTAAAACAAGCTTTGTCCGTTATATATATATATATATATATATATATATATATATATATATATATATATATATATATATATATATATCTTTGTGTTTTTAATAACCAGGAATCACAATCGATAGCTTAAAATTTCCTTGACTGTTGATGGTATTTTCTTGCCTTTTCATTTTTTCTTTAGTGTTATTTTATGGTATTTTGGTTTTTATTGTTTTTTTGTTATTGTATTTTTACTTATTAGTGGTTTTTCTTATAATTTGTTGTTTTGTATTTTCCTTTCTGTTAAAATGGTATATCTCTTGGGCCTAATTTCAGGGGATTTTCGGGTCACGAGGAATCATTATTAGACTTAATTATCTAACAGAAAAAATCCCTTTTTTTGAATGCCTGCCTGAGGGTGACCCTTGAAAAAGTCTTCAGGTCGGATTCTTTTTTATATTCTGTTATATTTTTTATTTGGTTTATTTGTTTTTCCTATTAACTTGATTTTTATACTTTTGTATGTATGTATATATATATCGGTATGAATTTTTCAGGATTGATTTATTGAGCTCATAATCCATAATTTTTATTATAACCATCATCATAATCAACATTATAATAATTATTATTTTAGATTTTGGAGCAAAACGCAGTTGGTACCTACGCCACATTTGGAACAGTCGCAGTTTTCGCTTCATCCAGAGTGTTTGGCTCATGACCTGCATCATATTTGTGAACACGTATCAGGGCAACATCACGTCCAACTTCGCATCCAACAAATTCAAGCCCAGATACGAGAGTCTGGAAGATGTTATGAGAGATTCTGCAGTAGAAATAAAAACTTATGCGAATTCTTTTCCTTTAATGTGTTTGTCGGTATGTTTTTTT